>JAUCMS010000048.1:4583176-4641813 GCA_032357445.1 Enteromius radiatus
TGCTGCACAATATAACGTACCTTATTGTCGGCAATGTGCTTTCCACTTTCCAGAGTTGTCTTATTCTCTAAAGGTTTAACTTTAGAAATATTAATATGACATAAAAGGAGAAAAAAAGAAAAAAAAATAACTTAAAAATCTCTAAAGGTTTAACTTTAGAAATATTAATATGATAAAAAGAAAAAAGCTAACTTAAAATCTCTAAAGGTTTCACTTTAGAAATATTTTATATAAAATGTAAGAAAAAATATTTAAATGTTGTTTCAGACTTTGCATTAAGACTTTTGCATTGTGGAAATGAAGCAATAATGCATAAAACAATAAATGTATTAAAATGAACAACTGTGTCATGTGTTCCCTCTTCAGCAGATGTCAAAAACACATTGCTTTCTTAACACATTCACACGCCATAACTGGTATGTCATATGTATAATTAGTCTATATATATATATATATATATATATATATATATATATATATATATGAGGCTGGGGGATCGATGTACAGTAAGTTGTGTTGCTTCATATCTTGTACTTGTTGAGCTGATATGGCATTGCAAAATGCATTAATTTCTGGCGACACAACACTCGAGAAGTGTATTAAAAGTATCTTGAACTCGCTACACGCGTATCCCTCAGCCTCATTCTTATTATCTAAACATAAAATGACGTCAGTAGTAAACAATAGCCATTCCTAAAGTTTACATTCTGAAGTAACTCTGGATTGGGGGCAGCGTATAGTGTCAGCTGCCATCTGCAGGCTCTGGTGATCTGCATGTGTATAGCTACAGCACAATAGTATCGCGCTGTCCCGTTAAATTGGGGGCCCCAGCACAAGGAACTCATTGTTACCTCGGCAGATGTCTGAGCCACGACGCTACTCCATCTGCCAAGCAGCGCAGATGGGGGGGGCGGGGGCGCGGGGGTGAGTGTTGGGCTGGCACTCGTATGGCTCCCTGTCAGTTGCTGTATTGTTTACAAACCGCCCATGGCTTCTGCACGGATTGCTGCAGCTCTCAGCGTTGAGAGAGGGGCTTCAGTGAAAGCACAGAGAGTCTGGAAACTGAACGTGCAGGGCTATTTAGTGAAAGTTGCGACAACAAAATTAGAGGAGAGCAGTAAAAGCGGACAAATGTTATACATTTTTATTTGAAAAATAAAATAAATGTCCCATGTACCTTCTTTATTCTGTGAAACACAAAAAGTAAATATTTTGAAAATGTTGCAGTGTTATTTTGAAAATATACAACAAAAGTCAATGTGGTCCAGTATTGTTTTGGACCCTATTGACTTTCATTGTAGCATGGAAAAAAAGACTGAATAAAAGGGATGAACTACGCCTTTAAGAAAGCACACACAGTTTTGAGGAGTGCCGTAGGTTCCTATAGGCACGTAGACTGTCTCTTTTAGGATCTTTGACGACTCCACTGATTATAGGCGCAGACTCGGCTCCGTTGTTTCTTTTAACTCTGTGCAGTAGTATGCGGTAAACTCCTGTAATAGGACTGCGAATGCGCTTTCCTTGGTTATTGAGAATATGTTCTGGAGTGACTCCCAGTTTCTCCAGGATACCTTTTACCTCTTCCTGGTCTCTGTCTAACTCCGCTGGGCTGGCCTCTATTAGATGGACGGGGTTGAGCTGGTATAAGGGAGGAACTGGCCGGAAGAGTTCCACTGGCAGAAGCCACTCACAGCCCAGCATCTGGTCCAGTGCGCATCGCTCCAAAGGCTCTGGCTTCAAGAGCCCTCTGATCAGCCGCTGACATGGAGCTGATACCCAAGTTGGCAGGACGTAGGCACCCTCCAGCACGCTTTGGCGCAACTTGGCCACAGTGTCAGCGCGGAAAGGCAATGTGCCAGTCACCATGAAAAAAAGCAAGATGCCCATTGCCCACACATCCACAGGCGGCCCGATGTAAGACTCATCTTTGAAGAGTTCTGGAGCTGCATAAGGAGGAGAACCGCAAAAGGTGTCTAGGGCTTGGTTGCGACTGTTGACCCTCTTGCTGAAGCCAAAATCAGCCACTTTTATGCAGGAGTTGGTTGTGTAAAGTACATTTTCAGCCTTCAGATCTCGATGGATGATGTTGTTCTCATGCTGAAATGAACACAGATATAGCAATTCAAGAAAATTCAATTCAACATTGTCATCCAGTAATTAAAATGAATGTGTGTGTGTGTGTGTGTGTGTCCTATGGTGAAAGCATATGAGCTATAGTTCCTACAAAATGTTATGAATTATTAATTAAAAAATATTAAATTACTAAATATGAAATCATTAAATGTAAATATAAAATACTAAACATTAATAATAAGCTCTTTAGTGAGAAGGGTGAACCAGTGTTTTTCAAAATTTACTTTTTTTTTTTTTACTTTAAATAATTTACTGCAGAATTTTGCTCTTCATGAAAGAGGTGTATCCAAACAATGCTTTTTAATCAATATTTCTAGTTAAAAATGAGCATAATCGACGCAAATGACGCATTTTACAATTGTAGTGTACTATGACTTACTATTAATGGGTTTTCTATAATCTAGATTCTTTTTTATTGAAGTGATATATTGTTGAAATAGAAGGTCTAACCATGTATTTGACTGCTGACAGAATTTGGGCGAATACAATCTTGCTCTCTTGGTCAGAGATTTTTCCTCCTGAGCTGATTCTGGTGTGGAGGTCTCCTCCTCCAGCGAACTCCAGAACCAAATACAACCGACTTGGCGTCTCTAGCACCTCATAGAGTTGCAACAAGTTTGGGTGATACAAGCTCTCCATGTTTGAGATCTCCCTGGACAGCATCCGCTGAGTCTGCAGATCGAGCCTCATCTTATCCATGATCTTAAGAGCAACCTTGTCTGCAGGACATGCATGTGAAGTAAAATCAGGATGAGGTCATTACACATTAATCCTGTTACTCTCTTAATTCTGACCTAGACTCAAGAACTCAAGTGTTTATTGAAAACTAGTTAGATGTTAAATCTCCATTACCTTTGGTGAGGGCATGGACGGCCAGTTTGACCTTCGAAAAGTTCCCACAGCCGATCTGACCATGGACTTTATAGAATCCCACCCTTCTGCCCACCATCAGTTCTTTTATGGTATCTTCATCATTGCACATTTCCAGCGTTAACTTCTCCAGGGGTGTCAGGTGTTTGGAAGGGTCTGCATCCTCTTCCGTCTCTGACCCACATTCTGAGCTGTCCGTCAGAGTGTAAATGTTGTGCCGATGCACCTGCGGTAACATCTGACTTGCCCTTGCAGGCATCTAGCAGCTGCTTAAGGCTGAAAAACAGATAAATAATATTTACAGCTCACAGTATTCGCATACAAAGAAATGAATATACAGCATATGCATTGCATGTCAACAACAGTGAAAATATCTGCTATTCTTAAACTTGAACTCAAAAATAAAGGGGAATTCACCACCGAAATATTTTAATTTTGTCATCAGCAATAATTTTTAATGGAAATCTATGGCTACAGGCATTTTTCTTAAACAGAAGAAAACTCATACAAGGTTGAAACAACTTGACGGTGAGTAAATAATGACAGAAATGTATTTTTTGGGGTCAACTATTCATTTCAAATCATACTAAGCAGCATATCTGTAAATGCATAAATTCTTAAACAATCAGAATGAACATTATTAGCTGGAGTGAACATCTCATCTCATAACATCTCATAACTCTCATCACATTAAACATGTAAGTTAAATCTTACCGCTGTGTTCTTGTAGTAGACCAATGCATGGCTGCTTTTCTTTGTTATCGAATAAGAAGTCAACGAATATCTCCACATGTTCATATTTTTAAGTTTTAATGATGTTGTAAAGACTGAGCGATATTATTTACCTTCTTTTACAAATTTAAAAAAGTTACATTAGGTTCTTGCTAAGGTCACATATGACTGGCTTTCTTTTGAGCTTAACTGCATGAATAAAAAGCATTGATGTGGTTTCTCCTGTATAGTCTTCCTGTCTCCAGGGAAGTCTTCAGCTCTCTCCGTCCCTGACTTTGTCAGAGTGAAAGAGAACATGCTAGTATCATGTTTCCTAATCTGCCAGCTCTATTTAGAGTTACCTTAATCCTCCCCGCTGTCCTAGACGATGCCTGTGATGAACAAAAGCCAAGAACCGCAACCAAAAGAGGGTGAATAACCAGCAAACATGTGCACCACTGATTCTTTTGAAGCACTGGTGGGAGAAATAGTCATGTTTGATCTGGTGGGATACAGTCATACAGAAGGTCAAAAGACCTTAGAGGCATGATCGTCAATGATCTTAATGAGGCTGATCTCTGACTACACAGCGTAGGATCAGATGTTATGCAACAGCTTTACTAATGAGATTACTGCAGGACCTCCTTAACACATAAAGGGGTTTGGTTGATTTGGTTGCTAGTCCGTCAACATTTCAATGTGAATGATGAAGCTTTACATTACAATCTCATTCTGGAGAGCACGTGTGCCGTTTGTGATGTCAAGAAACATGCCAGTAGATGTTTTCTTTTAATATATAATATCTGTTAATATATTCTCTTCCACACAGTTCAAAATACAACACGTATGGTATTGTTAACTAAAAATTTTTTGGTAATTGAAATCAAGCTGATAAACAAATATTATATTTTTAAAAATCTTTAAATTAAAATTTGGCAACAGTTAAAAGTTAAAAGTATTAAAATAACCTAAAACTGAATAAAAAAGGAAAAGGACAAAAAGCACACATAGCAATGTGTCTAAAACTAAATTAAAATTAAAACTGACAAAATAAAAGCTTCAATAAAACAATAAAAATGAGTGCTGTCAAATGATTAATCAAGATTAATCGCATGTTTATTATGTAAACAAAAACTTATTTTGGACGCAATTTACCATTTTTAATAAAACTGTATTTTACTAAATTATATATTACTAAAATAACACTAATAATGTTGCATGCAATAATGTCTGCATGCATTACTGCTGCTGATTGATTTAAATGGTACTTTAACAATAATTAATTTCAATACTCCAATTCTCTGAAATGAACCAATATTTTCCCAGTATTTGATGTCATGAGCATGTGCATGTTTGTGTTCCTGAAGAAGGCACCGAATTACCAGCCGTCTCTATTGATGAGATTACAAGCTTTATCTGGAAAATGGCGGTTGTGTTTACAGGTGTCCCTAACCAATGCAAGAGCACTTGGGCTGTAATCTCCTGGAGGTCCACGTCACCTGCCCTATAATCTTCCCCTTTAAATGACCTCTCATAGCAGTCTTCACAGCTGTATGTTAAAAAATTGTCATTTATTATAGTGAAAAAGCAATAAACACATACACTGAAATTAAGAACACAACAGAACGTAAATGAAACATATTTAGAACATATTATGAGGGAAAAAAATAAATAACTGTCAAACAATTGGATGAAGGCCCTCACGTATCAGATTAAAATAAGTCTCAGTTTTTCCTCCTCTTCAGGCGAGAGTCCATGAATCCGTGAAGGCTCTGTTGTTCCAAATCTCTCACCCTCTGACGCAGAGCCTCAATCTCTTTGTTTTTCTCCTCCTGAATGAACTGCAGCTTCTGGAGACACAAACAGAATGATTCAATATAGAGAAAGAATTAAAGGTGTGAGCAGAAACCTTGCTTTCTTCAAAGCCATGATGAATGAATGCTGCTGTATGACTCACTCTTTTAAAGATATTCTGTGGATGAGGAGCAGATGCTTGTGTCTGCAGCTGACTCTTTGTGGACATGCTCTGGGCCCTTGCAAGCTTAGCACCAAACTGCAAAGGAAAAAACATTTTACAGCCATAAAACATAAAACAATGTTTTAGTTAGTGCATTAAAAGTTATTCAATTTAAATTTATTTACCAAACAACTAGGTTACCAAATTAAATACTACCTCCATTTGAAGTTTAATGATTTGGCTTTGCATTTCTTTCTCCTTCTCTCTCATCTGCCTTCTCAACTCCTCCAAAGCACATTCATTTCTCTCATGAGACACTTTCAGGTCATTATCTTTAGCATCCACTTTAAAAAAACAAAATGGCAACGTTTTCTTTTTTGAATGTATAATACTGCAAAATGATTTAAAAGGGTGCAAAATTATTATTTTTTTTTTCCTGTTGATAAGGGAGGCACAAAAAAGTGCTGTGATTCTCCCTCACGTTTCCTTTTCGTTTCTTTATCACAGTCTTCTAACTCCCTCTGGTGTTGATCTTGAAGATCTTCCATTTCAGCTGCCATCCTCTGAAGCTGTGTTTTGCTTTCCTACAACCACACAGGGGCAGAGTTGAGCACAGGGACTTACATTTTATGCCATCAGCAATATATTTTAATACACCCCAATCCAACCTTTAATTGAGCTTCGTTTTCTTTCTTCATCTGAAGAACTGCAATTTTCAGCCTTTCATTTTCAACTAGATAGAGTTGTGATTATATGTGAATAGCCTATTTGTTTTTTTGGACGGGGAATGAAATTAAATGAAGCAAGTTAGCATTCGTCTACCTCTGAGGTCGCACTGTTGATGTAAGGTTTGTTGTAGACCTTTGACAGTTTCCAAAAGTCCATCTCGCTCTGTGAAGTAAATAAAGTCACGCTGAAACAGCATTATACTGTATACGGCAACAAACTAACACCGTTTTACTTTCTGTGCAAGTACACCGCTAGATGGCAGCGGAGATTAGCATGACCCATTTTTGTGGTAACCTTGTTTATTTGTTTTAACCTCATAATTGTCTTACCTTCAATTAACTTTTTATCCTTGTTCTGTGCGATTTTTAGAAGTCTGCTAGTCTCGTCCAGCTGTATTTCAAGAATATTATTTTCCCCTTTCATCTCCGTAATTTTCTTAATCACACAAACCAGTCATTTAACTGTTACGTTAACGTTACCTCAGAACAAACTCACCGAGCATTTATAACAACATTAACGTTACTTTCGTCACAAGGCTCTTTTAATATCTTGAATATACATTTAAAGGCCTTACATGCTCCAGTTGGATAAAATCTTTGACAAGTTTAGTCAAGTCGACTGCAGTGAGCTTTTTCATCTTGACCAGTCTAACTAGGTAACAAATTATAAATATCTGACGCTTTTAAGGCTAATATAATAAACAATGTATATTAAACAACTTTCTCAATATATATTCACGGTATGTTTTTTGGATTTTTTCCAAAATTATCAACTCTGGAAAGGAGTACGTAGGAAACCAGTGACGTTACTTGCTGATCATTTCTTCGAAATATCAATCACGTGACCCCTGGTGGTATTATAATGGGAGTGGTAGGTGACAGTGCAAAACCAGTATTTCTGAGTTCATTGCTGCCATTTATTCAGAGATACCTCGTATTTTCTGTTCACATTATAGCTTAAGAATATTCATCATGCACAGATAAACAATACTGAACCAAGGCTAAAGCTTTGTAATATAGACAAAAAAAAAACTTGCTTTTTCTTTAGCAACAAAAAAAAAGCGTGTCAAAATTGACCTGTCCAATCTTTTGTGGAAGAAACATTTGCACTGAAGACAAGTAACAGTTCACAAACTGATTTAAATGTGCACTATTTTTAACACTGAAGTTGAAATGCATTCTAAAGTAGGCACTTAACAGCTGACAGACACGTAGTTAGTTCACTGAAAATACGTAAGTAAATGTAGCTGTTATATAGGAGCATAAAATATCAGTTGTTATCTTTTTATGACAGTAAACAGCCGGTTAATATCCTGCTCCATATCTGCTCAAACTAAACCCTGATGCTGTTGTTAACCCTCCAAATTAGGAGAATACAGGAAAGGCTCCAGGCTTAATACAGCCATTTATTAGTTTGCCAATAGATTTGTTTCATGACATCCATTCCATTGGAGAACGCTTGACAACTGGCTTGGTTTCAAAATTTCCTTCTCATGGATCACACATCTTGTTTGGTGTTGGCTAACCATGTCAGATATCTCTCAAAGAGCGAGTGTACTCCACTTTTAGCTAAGGTGTAATGTTGTCGAGTAGGTCAGGGGTCAAGTACCCTTCAGTAGTGGGCAAAGTCTTCACTGCTGCCTTCTGTGGGGTGGCTGGTGTATTTGGTTTCAGAAGGAGACTGTTTTTCCAGTCCACGCCATCTACCATGGTGTACTCTGGACTGGTAAGCTTTGCAAGAATGGGATATGCAGTGGACTGAGGGGACGTAACGGTCTCAGTGCTCAGGTTTTGAAGGTCTCTGAATGCACTATGTTGTTCTTGATTCTGTAATTGATCTGTCGATAGGTTTGGTTTATTGTGGTGGGTGCTTATTGTGCTGGCAACAAACTCAGAGGTGTAGCCTCTTTCGTCAGGGATCACCACCAACTGTTGGATTTCTTTCCCTTTATTGTGGTTTTTATCCTTCATGGCCATCGTTTCTTGCTCTTCCGGAGAAAGTACAACTTCACCATGATGAGTGATGTCTCTGACCTGTGAGTAAAGACTGTTTGACCAAGTAGCATCTTGTGGAGAGAAGGCTTCTGTTTGCTGTGGCCCAGACTGTGCCCGTGACAATGGGTGGAAACCATCATGGCTGCTGGTTGAAGCGTGATGTAGATCCGTTTGATCGTGATCTGATAAATCTGGATCACAGCAGCTAGCCCGACCGGAGTCATCATCCCTGAAACTACTGGACATTTGAGGAGAGTCAGAGACTGGAGAATCTGCAATAAGGAGCTCCTCCTGGCTCTCGTGCGGCTCATCGATGTCAACCTCTATGAATTCTACCCATGGATCGTTGCTGTATAATTCTGGCCGCAAGCCAGGGTGGGTGCCTAAGATTGACGTGAATTCAGTCAGCTGACCCTTCTGTAAAGAAACAACCCAAATATAAAAGCTTTAATTTGTAGGAAAATACCCTCAAAGTTCTACAAAAATGGATGTGAAGTCAAATACCTGTAAAAGCACAGGGTCAATTCCTTTTATTTTTGGTCCAGGGACTGGCGGCAGGAAAATCACCATTAACCTACAACAAACCACAATGAAGTTTAAGCTATTAACTAGTGCTGTTAAATCACATCCAAAATAAATGTTTTTGTTTTTGTATACTGTGTCAAAAATATACACTGTATGATTGATGTGTGTGTATTTATCATGGTCAGAATGCTCCACTTGCCAACATTGGTTCAACCGTAGCATTATGAAGCGTCAAGATTTTTTGAAAACATTTTGGACACAAATAGAGTATGTTGTTTTGGGTCAGCTGTGACACACAAACATGCTGTTTTCATTCAAATCAGAGTGTAAATTCATGCAGAAAATGCATCCGTGTCGCCGCTGTCACAGTTTGCATTCCGCTGGCGCTATGGTACTGAATTGCTGAAAAAGTCATTATTTTTGTTTCCTTTCTTTACAAAAAGTATTCTTGTAGCTTAACAACATTACGATTGAACCACTTATTGCAGATGGACTATTCTATTATTTTACTCACTTGGCAGTCAATGGGACAGTCGCAAACATCCCAAAATAATGACTGAAATTAAATGTTTTCCACCAACTGGCAACCCGTGGTGCCGAAATACAATTGGGCAAACTGGCAGTGGGCAGGGTTACACAGAGCAAAACAGAGACATTCTGACTCGGAACACACATTTTCGAAAGAGAATAAATGAATGTACCATTGTTTTTCAGATAAACAAGTACATTTTTTAAATATCTGCCAACATATTATGGTACTTTATGCTTTAGAAGAGTCAAAAACTTACATAAAGCACCTTTACAGGTAAAGGAAAAGGAAAGGAAACTGAGGAAACTAATGAGAGGTCAAGAAATCATTGTATTCATACACAAAGCTGACAGATTTCCTTTATGCTGTTATGTAACAGAGCAGGTTCTTACTTTTGTTGACGTGAAACTACAACCAGCATCAGAATAATCGCGATACCAACAGCAGCAAAGACCAGCACAGCTGTAATAGGAATTCTTGATTCTGAAATTGAAACAGGACATTCAAAACATCATTGAGAAATTAACTTCCTAACAAAATCTACAGACGGGTAGATCTTAAATCAGACCTTTGTTTGAAATGAGTATAAAGATGGAGTCACTAAAGACGCCAAAGTTGTAGCCTCTCATTCTTGACCTGACTCTGACTTCGTATTCAGTGTTGCTGCACAGAGCGTAGATGTATGCCTGCGTGTCTTTGCCGTTATCCAGCTGTAGAGAGACAAACAAGCATAAGGCACATAATAACGCTCCAACCTTGGAAATAATGAGCTCCAAAAGTGGTCTAATTATGGCTGCAAAATCCAGGTCATAATCTTCACCATGGTGAATCAAATTTAATAACTCATAAGTGTTCTTAGAAATCATTTATAATAAAGCTTCAGAGAAACATATGACAAGACTGTTTCTCATTAGGAGCTTATTAGAAATCAGCTGGTGCTGATTGTACAATGTTGCATGAGACTTACTGAGTTCCACTGGTCTGAACCCTTTTCTCTGTACTGTGTCTCGTATACCAGCAAGATCCATCCTGTCTTAAGATTCTCTGCAGCAGATGGGGGTGGATCCCAACTCACAACCACATCATAGATTAAACCAGCTGAGCCCATGCTCAAAAGAGTCCAGTTCAGTCTTACCGGCGGGTCTGGAAACACTGAGAAAAAAAATAAAATTAACACCAATGAATACATGCTTAAAACTATTCTGTAAATTATTGCAAATGGAAAAAGTGATTTAGTTAACTGAAAGGAGGGTGGGAATGCTTAGTATTTTAAAGGGCAGAGAGAGGCCTGTAATTATGAGAGACAAAAAAACTATGAGAGACAAAAAAAAACCCAAAAAAACAAAATCACACGGGAGACTCAAATACTGCAGTGCCAGACATGTCCCTCTGCTTAAACCAGTACATATCCAGGCCCATCTGAAGTTTGCTAGAGAGCATTTGGATGATCCAGAAGAGGATTGGGAGAATGTCATATGGTCAGATGAAACCAATAATAAAATTTTTGGTAAAAACTCAACTTGTCGTGTCTGGAGGAGAAAGAATGCTGAGTTGCATCCAAAGAATCTACTGTGAAGCATGGGGGTGGAAACATCATGCTTTGGGACTGTTTTTTTTGCAAAGGGACCAGGACGACTGATCCGTGTAAACGAAAGAATGAAGCATGTATCTTTAGATTCTGAGTGAAAACCTCCTTCCATCAGCAAGGGCATTGGGAAACCACTGCTCTAGAGGAGATCTGCATGGAGGAATGGGCCAAAATACTAGTAAACAGTGTGTGAGAACCTTGTGAAGATGTTTGACCTCTGTCATTGCCAACAAAGGGTATATTAAGTATTCAGATGAAATTTTGTTATTGACCAAATACTTATTTTCCACCATAATTTGCAAATAAATTCTTTAAAAATCCTACAATGTGATTTTCTGGATTTTTTTTCTCATTTTGTCTCTCACAGTTGAGGTATACCTATGATTAAAATGACAGGCCTCTCTCATCTTTTTAAGTGGGAGAACTTGCACAATTAGTGGCTGACTAAATACTTTTTTAAAATACTTTTAGCCCCACTGTATTCTGAAATATTTAAAAATATGTGAAAATAGTTTTGCTACAAGGGACTGCGTACGTGAAAGCATGCCAAAAAAGAAAAGGCAAAAAGTCAGTGTGTTTCAACATGGCTTACCAATGTCCTCCACGTTAAAGGACATTTCATCATAAACAACATCAAGAGAGTGTGAACGCAGCTGGACCACATAAGGGAACCATATAATGGTGTTACTGGAATCAAAATAGCATTCATTTTTCCTTATAGAACTGTAACTTGGACATTCCATCCATTTCGTAGAATCCCTGCAGACAATGTTGGAAATTGGTGATCATTAAGTAGACTTTACTTGCAGGTGGAAAAGAATATTGTTGACAAATAATACTTACAATCATGCATATTTTTACATATCAATAATGCATTTTATTCTATGGTGTTATGTGTTATTAATTACTTTTCTAATATGTAGAAAAGTCTCGGCTTCTCGAGATCCGTGTGGTTTTGGAGGGATCCAGTCTCCCACTGACAATGGAAAGTCACCAGCTCTCGAGAAAAGCAGCCAGTCAGGTGAGGCTTTGTTGAAGTCTGACCTGCAAAAGAGGTGAAGAAAATACTTAAACACTTGCTGGAATTGAACATACTTGCTTTAAGGCATGCTTCCAAGAAGTCTAATGGACCAGAACAAAATACCAGGAACGTTACATTAAATTAAATTTTATATTCTACAGCTTCATATTTTAGAAACAATTTATCAATGGTAAGGAATAAGGTTGAAATTGTTATTCAAGCATAGCTGAGAATGATCAAATGTTTTACAGCAAGAATAATATTCTGAAAAGGAGTAAAAGTTCAGTGAATGTCCTTCAGTTTAAACCAGCATTGGACTAACAGGACGTAACATAAATCCCAGTCAGGCTATAACTGTCAGCTGTGTTTTCCTGGAAATGTGTGCTGCCATTTTTCGCATGTAGAAGCATTCGAGTGGCAGTGCAGCCTAACTGCCTGCCAGCTCTCTAAAAGGATCTCTCCGAGCTGACAACAGTTAGGAAGGAATACTGCTAAAACTTTAATTGATGATTTGAACTAAAAGCTCAATTTAAATGTAGTGGTAAACCCTAAGTAAAGAACTGCTGAGGTTTTATTTAATGGCCACTGCACATTCTATATGGTCTGGTTATCACATCTTATTGTGTAGTTCCTGTTCTTCTTTTTTTCCAGGAAATAAAGAGGAGTGATCATTAAGAGCCAACATACCAGCTCAATTTGTGTCTGTTTGGGGTTACTGATGTATCAGTGGTAGTATTCAGTTACATAACAAAATTACCTGCTTCATTTGCAAACAAGAAGTCTCATGTTTGTGAGTTTTACCACTTTTTAATATTTAAAATGACAAATTACATCATAAATTGACCATGTGGGTTATATATATGCATTTTATTAATAATCCACCTGATAAAGGATTGGAATGAACCAGAGCTGTAATTTCTGTTCCCATAGAAACTAATGTATAGCTCAAATAGCACCTGCAGTGTAATGTTATGAAGCTAACCATTCATTTGATATAGCAAAACGCATGCCCTACCTCCCATTTATCTCCTTTTATAGAACACATCACATCTGATTGAGCTCATAATGGACAGAACCATTCAAAAGAAAGGACTTACTTTAAAATGAAAGCATTTAGAAATGGTGAAAATCATTTAGTAAAAGCTGAAATCAAATTGTGCAGCACAGTTCATAAATTCCATCTTAAAATCTTGGTTCTGGCTTTTGATTAATTCTTTAATTGTTTTAACTATAGATTATGTACCCTGCAATTGGAGTTGTTATTACAAATGTGTTTTACTTATGGGCATATTTTATTTCTTATGTACTCTCTAGATATTTGCATAAAGCTAAGAAGCTATCTTAGTGTTTCACATTAGCCCCCCCCCCCCAACAAGAGAGGGTGGGTTACTGTAAAAAAACATCCTGTTTTCTTGAAGTTTGACGAATCTGTTGTTGTACTAAAGTTTTGTAAAGACGTAGGGTTAGGGCAAAACATGATTGTATTCACATATACACATATATACATATATACATACTAATATATATATATATATATATATATATATATATATATTATAAAAGCAGCAAACCTTGTTTTGTAGGTGGCACACCTTGTGTTGCCACAGCACAGGTCAACAAGATACAGACCAGCAGGGTGGTTTCCATAATCCCTGTGAAAACCAAGATAAGGTCCATTATGAAATCGGTTAACAAACAGCACTGCAAAAAATTAGACCACTAGCTAATAGTCATAAATCCTTACTCTAGAGTCTTTACTCTAATTCAGTTCAATCGCTACTAGGATTTCCTTTCTATCTGAATAAACAAGCCAAATTAATTTCTTTCATTGTAGAAAGCAATCAGTACATGATACTGACAGGATTACGAAATCACAGTAAACACAGTCCTCTGACATCCATTTTAAGCCAAAGGCTCTAGCCAGTTATTGTGAAATATATCCTCACTGCAACATGGCTTCACTCCAATCTGCTTCTGGAAAACATCTTCTCAGTACACATCTTCTCAGAAATCCATCTATTGACTCTGCACTTCAGCTGCATGCGGATCAAAACCCTTCTCTATTAGATTTAAATGGCCTTCACACCCAGTGCAGCAGTACAGAGATAAACTCTCACTGAGGGTGAAGGGCTTGGTCCTTGATAAAATAGGTACAGCCTGTTCTGCAATGTCAAAGCACATAATTAGGAAGTTGATAACAGAAATGCTGTGTGTTTGATATGGAGCTTCCTGAAAGGAGTCTGAGATGGTAGGAGTCTGTGAACCTTTATTATTTAAAGTGACAGTTCAACTACACACCTCAATACCACAAGGTACTGTCTATCACAGAAAAAACAAAACAATTACCACAGCCATTGTAAAGAGCATGTCTAGCAATCAAACAACCATCTTTAAAGTATTTCAGTAGTACATGTCAAATAAATGTACAGTGGCACTAAACATTCTGTCCACTGGGACATTTCTCCATTTGTAGCTGCACTGGTGTAGAGCGAGGAACAAGCAAGTTAAGATATTGTATTTTATTCACACAAATAACATCATGTCTAATTGTGCCTCCAGCAAGTAGCAGGTTTGTTAAAACTTTGTTGTTTATTTCAGGATTTCTGTCAGTGTTCTTGAGGTAAGTGAATTGGAAATTCCGTAATGGAGCTGAAGGTAGTCCGAAAGGGAGAGGAACGTTGTGTTCCGAAGATAATAATTCTATCTCCAAAAGAGCTTTTTAAAGTAAGAGCAATCATACTGAAGAACCATTGTTCAAAACTGGCATCTTTAAAGGACAGAAGGATTTCGAAGGGTTCAACAGCTGGACAACTCACTCCCATGATTTTTTAGAGTATGTTTAATTGTGTGATAGAGCCTCCTTAATTGGAAAGATGATGCAGAAGATATACCCTTTGTATATCTCACTTTGGAGGCTAAACCCTTTGAAGAGATCAGGGCATAGGGATGAGTCCTTCAAAATGGAGCAGTGGAGATCTCTGTCCTTCCACTCCACTCATACAAGGATTCCAGTCCTGCTTTTAGTTCACGTGTTGCTTGGTGACTCTGAAAGCTTGGTTTCTTTAGAAACTGTTTTTCCCCACATAGGAAATATACAAACTGGGCAGAATACATTCAATCAACGATACGTAATAAGAAGAACTGTATAAAAGCAATGTCACACTTGTAATGATGCCGAAGAGGCCATGCATGCTGATATTTAGTTACTCTTGCAATTTTTAACTAAAACATATTGAACATAGACTAATTATCCACATCTGGCCACAACATGACGCAAAACCTTTCAGCTGTGACATAATGAGCCTACAATGCACGCATAAACATCGATAAAAGTGTTATTCCTATCAGAAATACAGAATGCATGCATTATTAAAAAGAAGAACTTTACATGATATGGCTTTATTTACATGCTTTTTGGTTTGCCCTGCAACCTATGCTCAAAATCGAAAGATAACTGAATAAATCCCACGTTTGTCTAAGTAACGTAATTTACACTGAACTCACCTTTTCCAAGAGTTCGATTCAGAGTTGTAAATCCTTAACTTCTATGAAGGTATTCCTCAGGGAACCTTGACGTCTTCGTATGGTACCACACTTTGGTTAAATGTATATCTTCTGTCAACGTTTAAGGAAAAAGCATCATAAAATGCATCACCTCTTTTCTCTTCTACCGATTTGTCTAAAACGTGGTTGTGACAGGACCTCAGGCTATCCGCTTGATATCTGACTGGCTCCAGCATCCGCACTAGTTTTTTTTTTTTTTTTCTTCTAGGGCACATTCGAAGAAAGGCGCCACTTTTCCTTGAAGCACCCTGCGTAGGGAGCGTAGAGCTAAACCTTATATAGCAAGACACTCTTAATCGGTTTACTGCATGTAGAGTTTCGCACACGAAAAAATAAGTGTAGCCTACACGGGACTCCGCCCTAACAAGCGTCATAGTGTTTTCCCACAACTAGCCTTAAGGAAAAATGGCACGCATGTTACTTATGTCTGTACACCACTGTTCGCCTGCGTGCTAATCTGAAATTGTTAGAAGAACAAGCGGAACATAGCAATCGAGTTTTTCGGTTAAACTTGAGATTAATTTCGTCTCCCTCTAAAGCCGCGGATATTTAAAGTCATTTTCAGAATCAGAGCTGTGCAATTAGGTTTTCAAAAAGCCATCGAATCATTTTCATTAATGACTATGATTTTGTGGTGCTTTGCACTCCATATATAGGCGCTTACAGATGTGATAAAAAATGCAGAGCTGTATAGGTACACGTGACTGGAGTGGGGCACGTGTTTGAGGGGTCTTGCAGTGCAAAAATACAGTTGAGACTCAACAAACGTTTAACAGAAGATTGTGAGACAAAGTGGGGAATTCACAAGTTAGGCTTTCTGTCAGATCCTTGCAAATTATTTTATATTAGTTGTTATACTTTTTACTGTCTGTTTGCAAAGTTTTAACATTGAAATGTTAGCACAAAATAAGCCATAAAAAGGAAAATGAGCCTACAGAAACTCTAACGTTACCCAAAATTACATATCAAAATTTCTATCAGAAATGTATAAAATATAGTTTAAATAAACGTGATCTTTGTGTTTGCTTGTTTATCCAGCAGCTAATACATAAATAATGGCATTGGCATTTTAGTGTGGAAAAAAAATTAGCTACTAAAGAATATGGCAATTTAAGGTTTTCAGTTTGGTGTTTTAAAACCATATAGCCTACAAAATCATGTACCCAAGGCTCATATTATATGAGCCTTAGGTACATGATGTTGTATATTGTTTTTTAAACACCAAACATTAGACTACATGAATGTATATGAGTCATAGCCTATTTATGTTCATGTGTTCAGCCTAATGAGAGGCTAAGAAAAGATTTAGTAGGTATTATAAATCTCATTCTGGCTTATTTTTTGACTAATTATATACATTTTTAGAGGAAAATCTCATGATCCACTCTTAAACTCTCATAAACCTCAGGATGAAAAACACAGGATATAACTCAACCATGTGTCTGTGGTGTCCAGTGTCCGTTCTACTCCAATTGTTATTGTGGTGGGAGTCTAGAAATGACTCGACAGCTGTCAGACTTCTCAGAAGGGAATGGCCTTTAACCCTGGTCTTATATAGTTTTGTATGGCACTTAAAAATTGATTAAGTGTGCTCTTATAGCTCTTAAAACTTCTTCCCTCTACATAGTGTGATCTCATGCTGGATACTGACCAAATGGACACTGAGGGTTGAGAGGGTTGTTGATTCAGTTGCTTTTTCAGTCAACTTTTTATTTATGATTTTATTTTTTACAGAACACCCCCATCCCCAACATTCAAAGCCCTTACAATTATGGGAGGAAAAAAAAACTGTCATACTTTGTCTTTGCAGAGGAAACATTTGTACATCAAATAAAAGCAAGTCACACCAATATTACATACATTAGTCAACCGATTCTTAATTACATATCTAAATCATTTGCAATACTTTTCCACCTTCAATAACAATATCTCTAACACATATCTTTTTCTTTATGATTTTGTATAATTTATTTAGCTTCTATGGGTGTATTGAAGGCAGTATGGAGGGGGGTGTAATTGATCTATAGTGACACAGTACAAAAGTACTCTTCAAATTTCCCTTGAACCCCCTGAAAACCCGCCCTTTGCCCTATTTTAAAACGGAGCAGGATTGATCCAGGTTCTGTGGTAGACAGTGATTACTTTCCTGTAAAAAGTTTAAGTTGTTTTGAAAATGTCTTTTCAAAGATTTCTATCTAGGTCAGATGCTCTTTTCAGAGGCAGACTAATATCATTAACACAACAGGGATGCATTTATCATCATGGTAAGGTAAGTAACAGTTACATTTAGGGTCCATTAAGTAAAACATTGTTAATATAATTGCGTTATTTTAGGTTTCAGACAAATCATTTGAATTCATTGATGTTTTTGAGTATTAAATGTAATGCTTTAATGGACTAAAATAAATATGACAATCCTTTATTAATCTTTGTTTCTAAAGATTTTTGTTCTCTAATCAGTTATCACAGATAGCTGATACAAATCAATCATTCAAATAACTTCGTAAAGTTATATACTTTCCACATACAAAGGAACAGATTTTTAAATAATAACAATGTAAAAAAGCTTTAAAATGAGCAAATTTCGTTGAATGGATTCACTGTTTGGATAACAATGATGTTTGCTCAGAATATCAGTCCACGTGTGCACATTGCACTGTCAGGTTGTTTGTGACGCATGACTCTTGGCATTCTGCACGTTTCATTTTGCAGAATTAAAAAAAAATCACAATACACATTGATTTTCTTCCTTTTATAAATTCAATTCTATTTAAAAGCACCAAAACAGTGAAATAATTATGTGTGGTATTTTATAATTCACTTTTAACTTCCAAATACTTAGTTGTTTGCTTCAAAAATGTCTTCAAAAAGTTTTGCCTGAAGCAAACAGCTATATTATACTAATTGAGAGCATCAACAGATAGTATTTTTGATTTTAGATTATATTTTTATAGCCTGTTTGAAAATAATTTCACTGTAAAGATTCTTTTATGAAAGTAGACAAATATTTGTATAATATAAATGTTTTAAAATGTTTATTTCTGAACATTTTTAATACTTTAACATATTTTCTGAACTTTGTATTTTATTATTATTATTATTATTATTATGTGAAAGTTATGGAAACATTCCATTTTATAATTTTGGAAAATATTCTGAAAACATGTACTCTGAATGTTTGGGGGAGAAAAATGTAACATTAAAAAGAATAAACATTCAGATGAAGGTCCAACTAAAACATTTCAGAAATAAAATGAATTAAGAACATTTTTGTGCTAATGTTTTGAGAAAACTGACTCTGAACTCATAACTTTGAATGAAAAAGAATGTAATATTCTGGAACCTTGCCAGAATATTACTTTTGAGAATGTTCTTGGTTAGCTGGGAACAAGCATTTTCACTTTAATTGTGCCTAAAAGTATACCATGCTCTCCCTGTCATATTACTCCACAGGAATTCAACAGCTCTCATTTCTCAACCTCCCAGTCACGGAGCGCGTGTTTTTATTCGGACCCCACAGAGGCTCTCAGAGACATTCCTAATGGCTCCATGCTTCTTGTCGGAGGTATAAGGAGGAACTTTTGCCGTATCAAAACACGTGCCAACTGAATGTGGCCTTTATACATGTAGTTCTGCACAGCTAGGATGTAGTCCTATCTGATATGTTATTCATACAGCTAAGTGGTATTTCCTGCACTGATATCCTTTGCTGTAGAACATAATGTGTCCCCAAGCTGTATCCCTGTGTGTGCCTAATTTCCCCCTTTCTGTCTCAGGCTTTGGTTTGTGTGGGATCCCGGAGAATTTAATCAGTGGCCTGTTGAAAACAGGAGTAAAAGAAATCACAGCCGTGAGCAACAATGCTGGGTAAGAGAGATTTCTAATTAACATCTAAGTAAAGTGAGTGAAGGGACACAGTGTTTCCAGAGAATTCCCTAATGTGGACAACTGACTGGGATGTTTACAACGGGTTCCTGTCATGTACTCTTAAAGACTGAAATATACTGGGAAATAGTCTGATGGGGTCAAGGGGCAGGAAAAAGGGAAAAGGGGAAGGGGCCCTCAACAATCAAGGCTTGAGGGAACAGCAAAGTATAATGTGAGTTCTTGTGTGTGTGACTAACTAACAGCATGATTGTTTCTGATGACAGGGTTGATAACTTTGGCCTGGGAATGCTTCTGAAAACCAAACAGATAAAACGCATGATATCCTCGTACGTTGGGGAAAATGCTGAGTTTGAGAGACAATATCTATCAGGCGAGCTGGAATTAGAGCTTACTCCTCAGGTAGATCATTGCAATTTATGTCTAGTTTGACTGTTTTTTTCTTCTGCTGACTTTAAAGGAACACTCCACTTTTTTTGAAAGTAGGCTCATTTTCCAACTCCTCTAGAGTTAAATAGTTGAGTTTTACCGTTTTTGAATCCATTCAGCCAATCTCTGGGTCTGGCGGTAGCACTCTTAGCTGTAGCTTAGCATAGATCATTGAATCTGATTAGACCGTTAGCATCACATTCAAAAGAGTTTCAGTATTTTTCCTATTTAAAACGTGAAAAATAGTTCCTAGTTACATCAGCCTAGAAAATCTCTCATTTTTATTTTACATCAGTCTTACTATAGAAGTTTTAAGTAGAAATAATATTAAAACTCTTTTTTTTATTTTTGAGCCAGATGCTACAGGTCTAATCAGATTCAATGATGTATGTAAGCTATGCTAATGTTAAAAGTGCTATCGTCAGACCTGGAGATTAGCTGAATGGATTCAAAAAAGGTAAAACTCAACTGTTTAACTCTAGGGGAGCTAGAAATTAACCCTTTTTTTAAGTGTTGTGTTCCTAAAATTGCTGTTTAGGTACTGCTTTAGCAAACATGCATTCAGATTTGTTCTGTGTAACACCCACAATACAATCTTCAAAATTCAACACTGAATATATTTTTCACTCAGAAATACATAATGTTAAAAGTTACAACCATGGGTTGTAAAAAATACTGTTTGACTGATTGGATTCTATCCCAGGGCACACTAGCAGAGAGGATACGGGCTGGCGGTGCAGGCATCCCAGCATTTTTTACTCCCACCGGGTTTGGCACTCTCATCCAGGAGGGTGGATCACCCATAAAATACAACAAAGATGGCAGCGTTGCTATTGCAAGTCAAAGCAGAGAGGTATAGTGAGGCATAACAATGTCAAAACTTGAAAAGTCTGAAAGAATTACATACATATATCTAAGTTCTTGTCTTTTGATTGTTTGGTCCAGGTTCAGGAGTTTAATGGCAGACATTATGTCATGGAAAAGGCCATCAGGGGTGACTTTGCTTTGATAAAGGCCTGGAAATGTGACAAAGCAGGGAATCTTATTTTCAGGTCAAGAAGTTCATTTGTTAAAACAACATTTGCCTTTTTAAATTGTTTTATTTTTCAATCAAGATCCCACTTTCTTTAGATTGTCCACTAGGTGTCAGGCTTTATCTGTGTAACGATCTACGATTCTTTGCTTCAAGAATATCAGTATTCATGTAATTACTAAACGTTTTCTTTAATTGCTGACCATAATCTTTTTTTAAACAGGAAAACAACGCGTAATTTCAACCAGCCTATGTGTAAAGCAGCCAAAGTAACAATAGTGGAGGTTTGTGACCTTTCAATTTGTGATGGGCTTTTGTGATTTTGACATAATATTTGAGGTCTCACAAAATGACTTTGTTAAACAGGTTGAGGAGATTGTTGACATTGGAAGTTTTGGTCCTGAGGACATTCACATCCCTTCCATTTATGTAGACCGGGTAGTAAAAGGAGCCAGCTATGAAAAACGAATTGAGGTGACACTTAAACCTGTCTAATCTTCACATTTAGAGCAGTTTATTTAATTATTCTCAACATATTATTTATTTGTATGTATTTAGATCATGTTCAAGACTTCTTTTGTTTATAGAAAAGGCTTGTTCAGTCTAGCAAAGAAGAGAAACCTAAAGTCACACAGGGCTCAGATATTACCAGAGAGAGAATCATCAGGCGAGCCGCACTGGAGTTTGAGGATGGGATGTATGGTATCCTTCAGTAGCCTGACCACAAATATCACCTTCAACACTAATAGATATTGAAACGTACAAGTTTCTAACAATCCTGTTCCCACATACCTTGACAACCTTCCCAGCAAATCTTGGCATTGGTATCCCTATGCTGGCCAGCAATTACATAAGCCCTGAAATCACCGTCCACTTGCAGAGTGAGAATGGAATTTTAGGACTGGTGAGTTTCCGTTATTAAAAAAGTAATTTTCCGGCTAATGAATTTTCACTTTTCAATTTCCAATCCCCATGTTTTAATGTTTTTAGGGTCCGTATCCAACAGAGAGTGAAGTGGATCCTGATTTAATCAATGCTGGTGCAGATATCTTTATCACTCTACTTCATATTTTTTGTTCTGTTAAATTAATTGTTACTGCTCCACACATACACTAGTGTAGCAGTGAGTTAAGATCTTCAACACTGCAGCCATGTTATACAACATTAAAGGTGTACAGAATACAAATATACTTGCTATGCACGGTATGCACATTCGCATTATACACATAATTTATGCACTGCACACAACATAGACAGTATTAAATCATTTTCAATAATTCGAAAATCCTTCTTTACAACTGAGATCTTGACCTTTTGTGTGTGTGTTTAGGTAAGGAGACAGTAACTGTTTATCCAGGAGCTGCCTATTTCTCCAGCGATGAATCCTTTGCCATGATCAGAGGGTGAGTACTTTTTATGATTAAACTAAGATAGATCCAACTGCACGTGAAATTGAATTTTTAGTGTGAGAATTGAGAAATGTGCAGATTTTGGTGTACATTGTATGTAACATATTCACCCTATTTTTCTTTCATTTCAACTTCTTCACCTTTTATTATCAATTTTTAGAGGTCACATTGACCTGACCATGCTGGGAGCAATGCAAGTTTCTAAGTATGGAGATCTGGCCAACTGGATGATTCCAGTATGAGTTTCATGCTCTATATTATTGTATCATCACTGATAGGCATGCAGTATGTTTTTGTTTTCACTTGCCTGGTTTGACATGTTTCATGTGTTTCTCAGGGTAAAATGGTGAAGGGCATGGGTGGTGCAATGGACCTGGTGTCTAGTGATGCCACAAAAGTAGTTATCACTATGGAACATTCTGCCAAGGTACAATATTGACACTCTCACTTACAGTCATTATGTTTTTAACATTTCCTTTTACTCTGTGTAAAATGTAACATTTTCAAATTTAAAGGGTGGGAAAAATAAAATCTTAGAGAAGTGCACACTTCCTCTGACTGGAAAACAGTGTGTTGACCGTATAATCACTGAAAAGGTCAGTAAAATTTATTGCAGAGAAACGTAGTATCTTGCAACCTTTCAAGGACAGTGTGATGTTTGTTGTCACTTGTTCTAGGCGGTGTTTGATGTCGATAAGAACAAGGGTTTAACTCTCATTGAGATTTGGGAAGGACTTACACCAGATGACATCAAAGCATGCACTGGGACGGAGTTTGAGGTGAGACTAGACTGTGTAAAAAAAAAAAATCTAAAACAACATCTATTGTTCTTTATCTGGGACTGTATTGTTGATTTACTCCAGCAGTGGCAGTGCTACAAAATTAAAATGATTCAACTCCTAAACAAGTCACTATTTAATGTCACTATTATATCATTATGTTGTGACTGAACACACTTTCCTTTAGATTTAATATTTGTGGGAAAGTGTTAAAGTGCGTTATATTTGTTGAGTCATTACCGTATTTTTCAGGTGTCAAAAGACTTACGTCCGATGCAGCAGATATGAGGTAATACTGAGGATTAATGGCCCTCTGCTGGGACTGGACCAGAGCAAGAGAGAGGACTACTGCCTTCATTTTAACAATTCTTTTTTTTTTCTCTCGGATGTCTCATAAACACAGGATACATTGTTAAATAGATGCATGACTCTTCTCACCATGTTAATTACAACTTGCTAGAAACTAGAACATAATAACTTTCCAAGAGTGAAAAACATCACCTTTTAAAATACAGTTAAGACACTGTCAGATTATATTGTTTCTGAAATTACATTGTTTTAATGCAGTGAACAGATTTAACATTAAATATTTTTAGTAATAATATTGTTAAACATTTTGATACACTGAAACTTATTTTAATCAAATATTGTAATGGTTGTTTTTTGCAAGCTAATCAGCATAAAATATTGAAGCTGTGCTACTTATACTTGATAATGATTCATTCGTTCTTGCCACAGTTTAAAATAAATAATGTTGCCATAATGTTTGTTTTTATTTTTTTGTTGCTTTGTCAGTGCAATCATTTCATTACTTTGTGATGCAACACAATATACTTCAAACCAGTGTTTTTCAGTGCTGTTTCTTGGGACCAACTGCTCTGTGTCGCCCTTATCTGACATACTTATTTGAGTTCATGGAGCTCATGTCTAATAAGCTGATGATCTGAAACAGGTGTGTATATATTAGGGAGACAAGCAAAATGTACAAAGCAGTGGGTCCCCATGAACAAGTTTAAAAACCATGGCTGTGAACAGATCAAAACAATGAACAAAGTTTTTTTGTGACACATAAAAACAGACCATTCAGCGGATCTCTGCTCAGTACTGCTCTGCAAGTTTTGACCGTAGTGCCACTCTGTGATTGGTCATTGATCAGAACAACAAACATTGCACAACTCTCTGAAGACAAAGGTCTATGTGTTCCACAGGGCTTGGGACAAAACACTATTTCACCATCCCCTACAATACTTAATGAACCCCATGATTTTTTTTTTTTAAATGACAGAAACAAAAAACAATTCATACACTGTTTACTGGAATATACACATTTAAAGACCATATTGTGAAACTGTGACACAGTAATCCCAAAGATTAATATAAATTGGCAAAGTCTGTGTGAGGGAAAAAAGCCAGCACTGACTGTCCTTCAGCTGAGTCATGCTGGGAATTCCTGTCCGAGGCAGGATGTTGTAATAAAGCCTGCAAGAACTCCTATATATGAGCAGGGCCCATCACAATCTGTCTAGTCTGCAGCATCCACAGCATCAAGGTAAGAAGTTTGTTACACAAAAAGCTAAGGTAGCCTAAAGAATGAATTGCCAACGTGATCTCGTGACAATTCGTATGCATTTTACGTAAATTTTTGTTCTATAAGACGTACATTTACTTTACTTACGTTTTTACAGGCACTAAAACGTACAATACCAATGTATTCAGCATCTAAACGTACAAATTCTTACGTACTTTCAGCTTTTTAATCTAAAAAACTGACCTTCACCTAAAAATGGATCCTGATGCATATTAAATTCGCAGCATTAAGTTTATTATTTTGTGTGTGTGTGTGTGTGTGTGTGTGTTTTTAGTTGTCATATTGCAACTACATTATTTAACTGTTTAACATTACTTCATATGAAATTATAACGTTTCATTCTATTCTGTGATTTCTGTTGCCAGCTTGTTTCCAATAATAAGCCTTTATAAAACGCTAAAAATGCACTGATACAAATATATTAATTATATAAAAGATATACGCAACTATTTTACATATATATTTATAAAAAATAGTAGCCATTTGTATGTTTTAAACGTTTAAATACGTTCAAATTGTAACGTATTCATACCTACGTTTAAACATGAATGAAATATTCTTATTTAATACTTGGTTCTTTACATAGTTGAATGTGCTGACAACAAAATCACATAAAATTATTAATGGAAATCAAATTTATTAACCCATGGAGGTCTGGATTTGGAGTCACACTAAACATTGAAGTGGAAAAACACACTACAGGCTGATCCAACTTTGATGTAATGTCCTTAAAACAAGTCAAAATGAGGCTCAGTAGTGTGTGTTTCCTCCACGTACCTGTATGACCTCCCTACAACACCTGGGCGTGCTCCTGATGAGGTGGCGGATGGTCTCCTGAGAGATCTCCCAGACCTGGATTAAAGCATCCGCCAACTCCTGGACAGTCGTGTGCTGAACAGGAGCGAGGCATGACTTCCCAGATGTGCTCAATTGGATTCAGTTCTGGGGAACGGACGGGTCAGTCCATAGCATCAATGCCTTCGTCTTGCAGGAACTGCTGACACACTCCAACCACATGAGGTCTAGCATTGTCTTGTTTTAGGAGGAACCCAAGGCCAACCGCACGGGCATATGGTCTCACAAGGGCTCTGAGGATCTCATCTCGGTGCCAAATGGCAGTCTCTGTGCATTCAAAATGCCATCAAATAATGCACCTGTGTTTGTTGTCCATACCATAACCCGACCACCATGAGCTTTTCAATTGACAATGTTGACATCACCAAACCGCTCAGCCACATGATGCCATCTGCCTTGTTCATGAAAACCAGGATTAACCCGTGAAGAGAACACCTCTCCAAAGTGCCAGATGCCATCAAATGTGAGCATTTGCCCACTCAAGTTGTTTGCGATGACAAACTGCAGTCAGGTTGAGACCCTGATGAGAACGACGAGCATGCAGATGAGCTTCCCTGAGACAGTTTCTGACAGTTTGTGCAGAAACTCTTTGGTTATGCAAACCGATGCAGCAGCTGGTCTCAGGGTGGCTGGTCAATTGCACACTCCCTCAAAACTGCACATTTTAGAGTGGCCAGCCTAAGGCACACCTGTGCAACAATCATGCTGTCTAATCAGCATCTTGATAAAGGCAAGTGGTGGTCTTGTTACACCTGTGACGTGAATGGATTATCTCTGCAAAGAAGAAGTGCTTCCTAACACAGATTTAGACAGATTTGTAAACAATATTTGAGAGAAATAAACCTTTTGTGTACATAGAAAAAATCTTTTAGATTTTTGAGTTCAGCTCATGAAAAATGTGGGCAAAAACACAAGTGTTGCATTTATAATTTTGTTCAGTGTAGAATGAGCTATTTATATCTACTTACACCACAGGTCCCCTTACATAGAAGTCGGCATCATGTTTGTACAGTAACCATTAAAGGACAAACAGCGCGCGTTTCGTCACTATGTTGTTCTTGCAACTACAACACTGACACACAATGATTAATAAATGACAATAATATTTGCAATAACATATCAATGTATTGTATAATTAAATACAATTCATTAATTTACCTTTGTAAAAAAAAACTGTCTCAGACTACGACATAATCCTGTATCGGCCACTGCTTCTCTAAAGGGAGCGGGGGAACAAGCCATGGTTGCCATTCATTGTTTGTATGAAATGTTAAAATAGTCTACACTACTAAAATAACACTGATGTTTTCAGATGTGCCCAGCTGCTAGAGCCTCTTTATTAGTTCTTCTTGCATTTCTGCCTTGTATTTGGTGAGTGCTGCATACAACCTAGATTTTATTTTTCAGTTGTTAATTTTGGATATTTTTCACCTATTAACCTTACGCATTTTGTTATGCAAGGTCTGAGCAACCAGTAAACTGCAGGTGGGGACCGTATGGGGACTGGTCAGAATGTGATGGCTGTACCAAGTCACAGGTAAGTAAATAAACGCAGGTTTAGAAATAATAATTGCTACTGGCCACAACTGAATAGCTGGTTTTCTCCCAGGTTCGAATGCGTCCCGTAGAGACGTTCCCTCAGTTTGGAGGCAGCGCTTGTACAGGTGAGGCCATCCAGAGACAGGCCTGTTCAGCAAGGAAAAGCTGCCCCCTACAGGCAGGATGTGGAAACAGGTTTCGCTGCACATCTGGTAAGTCACTTCTGGATGTGATATTCAATTTGTTGTTTACAGTCAGTTTACAGTTTTCATTGGCTTGTTTATTTATAGGTCAGTGCATTAATCCATCTCTGGTGTGCAATGGAGATCAGGACTGTGAAGATGGTTTAGATGAACAGCGCTGTAGCGGCCCTAGCACTGTAGTGTGTAATGAGCAAAAGACACCGCCCAACTCTGACCTCACAGGAAGAGGGTAAAATACGGCTTTTACACTCAGTATAACCTATTGTTATTAAGGATATAATACAGTATATAATATTTGGCATCCTTTAGGTTTGATGTGTTGACGGGTGAGCTGAAAGCCGGTGTCATTAACACTCTTAGCTTTGGTGGGCAGTGCAAGAAAGTCTTCAGCGGAGATCACAGAGATTTCTACAGACTCCCACAGAGCCTACTCAGATATAGCTTTCAGGTAAAAATTTTATTTTAGACCCATTTTTTTACTATAATGATAGCTATATGCTATTACAATCACACCAAAGTTTATTCAGACACCTTCAACATTTCTCACATTATTACAATTTATTCGCTATTTAGAAAATGGCAATAAAATATGAGAAGAACTCAGAGTTAAACTGTGTCTGAACAAATTCATCTTGATAATGTATCAAGGTCAACCGGTTACCAAGCAATGCTTAATTTTGCTCAATTTGGTTTGACTGTATAATATAAACAGTTTCTATTATTTCCTTTCAGGTCAGTGCTGAAAATGACTTCACTGACGAGTACTATGACAGTTCCTGGTCGTATATGAGGCATGAAGAGGAAAGGAAAAAAATTAGAGGAGGCCATGATCATAAAACCTTTCATAACGAATTGAAAAAGGACAAGGTAACGATGGATTCGGTATATTAAGAGGTAAAAATATTTGATTATATTATATTTGAAATGCTGTTCTTTCTGTCTTTAAGACATATCATCTGCTGATAATAAGAAATGAGGTAGAGGTGGCTCAGTTCCAGAACAATGCTCCTCAGTACCTCTCTCTATCTGAGGACTTCTGGAAGGATCTGTCGGCGCTGCCCAGCACGTATGATCCATCGGCCTATAGATTCTTTATACAGCGTTATGGCACACACTACATGGAAGAGGGCTCCCTGGGAGGCCAATATCGGACCCTGCTGGAGCTGGACGCAAGTTATATGATGGAGATGAGTATGTGTTAACTTCTGTTTGACCTTTGTTAATTTAAAGGGATAGTTCACACAAAAATTCAGTCATTAATTTCTCATCCTCATGTTATTCCAAACCCATAAAACAGATATTTTTGATGAAATTAGAGAGCTCTTTAACCCGGCACACACAGCAATGTGATTACCACATCCAAAAGCCAGAAAGGACATTGTTAAAATAGTCCATGTGACATCAGTCAACCGTAATTTGATGAAGTTACACAAATACTTCTTGTGTGCATATACAAAACAAAACTTAATGACTTTATTCAACTTCATTTCTTCTCTTCCATGTTAAACGAAGCACAAGAGTATCACGAGGAATGCAATATTCAATTTCAATGTACCAATTTGATTTAAATAAAATGTAAGAAAAAATAAAAATACAAACATTTAATTTTTGGTTTTAATTTTTTATTTTAAAATGTAATATATTTTAGTATAATATATACAGCCCTCAAGTTTGATTGAGCTTGATTTTTCTGGTCTAGATCATTTTGTGTATGCTTCATTCCTGGTTTTGTGTGATTTGAGTCATATTAGTTTTTTTGTATGTGTAATTCTTTCTTTTTGTTTAATGTAGGTAAAACGGATATTGATTTCCACCAGTGTATTACACGTGTGAAGCGACGACTCTTCTATAAAAAGAAAACAACCAGATGTACAAAACTGATGAATACAATTAAGAGTTTCAGTGGTCAGTCCGAATTACTGACTCTTCGTCAATTAATGGAATTTAAATATCAGATTTGAATTTTATGACCTGACATATCTTTTGAAATGCTTCACAGAGAACAGAAATCATAAGATGCCAGTAAAAACAGACATTGTTGGAGGACATCCCGCTTATATAGCTGGCCTTAGTCTTCTAGACTTGGAAAACCCTGACAGTAACAAACAGATGTATTCCAAATGGGCTGGATCAGTCAAGGAGTTCCCTAAAGTAATAAAACAGAAGGTATGACAGAATTAAGACATCAAAAACATGTGTATAAGTAAGCGAAGCAGGCATAATATGCTGTAATATTCGTAGTTGCGGCCACTGTATGAGTTGGTGAAAGAGGTGCCATGTGCTGGACTCAAGAAACTCCACCTCAAGAGGGCACTGGAGGCCTACCTGGAGGAGCAGAGCCCTTGTCACTGCAGACCGTGTCAGAACAACGGCATGGCTGTGCTCACTGATGGTGTGTGTGCCTGTGTGTGTAGGCCGGGCACCAGTGGTAATGCTTGTCAGAATGGCCATGTAATAGGAGAACAACCAGGTAAGAATGTTTGTAATTTGCTACAGATAAAATTAAATTCAATGTGTATATTTAATGACAAACTATCTGAACAATCAGTCAGATTAATTACAGTTTTCCACTTTTCTGGTGAGGTTAAAGCAGCCTTTTTTAACGCTCCAAAAGCACCACCTAGTGGCAAAGAATGACTTTGCATTTTCATTCAGACTAGCGCGAAAATACCAACAAGCGGGCGGACAATATGCTAATGTTTGCAACATGCATGCAACGGCTTGGGACTCGTTTTAAAAACGATCGTTTCAATGATTCCCAGTCGATTCTTTCTTTTTTGAGAGGCAACAACTCTTTACACAGTGCACTTTCGGATTTAAACCTTTATAGGATGTTTTCATTTATTTACTTTGTTATACACAGCATAAAAAGGCCATTTCCAAAAATCCAGAACTTAGGGCACTTTACAAGTAACAAGCCTGTTCATCTTGTCTTAAATGTGTCAAACTGGTCCTGCTTTTTTAGGAGTTCTTGAAGGAGTCTGGAGCTGTTGGTCTACCTGGAGTAGCTGCTCTCAGGGTCAAAAGTCAAGGACCCGTTCATGTAATAATCCTGCTCCAAGAAATGGAGGCAAGAATTGTATAGGAGAGCCCATAGAGTGGAAGAGCTGTGAGGACCCAGATTTTGAACACCTCAAGTGAGGATCAAAAATTAGTTTTAGGTTTCTGCTTTATCAGACCTAGACTCACAACAGTTTTTTGTATTTTAGAATGATGGAGCCCCATTGCTTTGATCCCTCAGTGACACCAGTGAAGATGTGTAAAACTCCACCTCCTTTGACAAATGGATTTGTTTTGGTAAGTACCTCCTAAAGCAAAGGAAATAGAGGGCGGTGGGAATACGCACACAAGTGAAAAACACTTCAATACACAAAACTCACAACAGACATTCAGTTCAATTGTTTATTTGTATAGCGTTTGTCACATTACAGATGGTTGCCAAGTAGGTTATTAGTGGTGAATATGGCAGAAATGTACAGTAATGTAATTAAACACAGCGAACATTATTAACTGCAATGATTATATGTTGCAATTTCGAATTGAACGTTGTGATTAAGCAAAATTTGGTAGCTTTACATCTCACCCGTCATGCATTCAGGACCCTAGGGACATCTATCCAGTGGGCAGTAAGATTGAGTACACCTGCACAGATGGACATGATCACATTGGCAATCCAGTTGCTGAGTGTACAGAGGACCTGACCTGGAGGAAATCACCCATGCAGTGCAAAAGTAATTCTACATGTCAAAAATATACTTTTAAATAAATATAGGAAAAATGGATTTACGGTGTGTGTGTGTGTGTGTGTGTGTGTGTGTATATACATATTTATATAAATACACATACATGCATGGATATATTTAAGAGAAATGTGTTATTTTATATTAAATATATTTATATATAATATGTATATGAATATAAAAATATACATATAAATACATTTAAATATTTTTAAAATACATACTGTATGTTTGTATTTATATATACATAATAAACACATATAATAGACAGTACACACACATATAATATGTAAACAAAAACATAGTATCCATATATATGTCAGCATATGTAAATAGGTGTGGGTGTGTGTGTCTGTGTATATAATATATATATATATATATATATATATATATATATATATATATATTGTTGTTGTTTGTTTGTTTTTTAATATAAACACATAAAGCATTTCCAAAATAAATTTTGCCTTCCATATATTTTAATCAGTGAGAATATGTTCACATTTGGGAAAAAAATTAAAACTAACATTATGGTGAAGTGTTCCAATGTAAATGAAAATTAAACATTATTAAATCCGTATGCATTCAGTTTTTATCTCTGATAAAATATTCTATAGACTTTACTGTATTACTATAAAATTTTCTTTCCTCTAAAACAAATTTTAAAATATATTTATATATATATATTTTTTTTTTTTGCTGTTGTATGGGTAATTTTTAAGTGTTCTGGGTAGTTGTTAATGCATTGCTAAGTGATGGCTTACTCTCTTTTTCTTTTTATTGTATGTTCACCAGAAACTGCATGCGATCCTCCAGCTGTTCTGAGTAATGTCATTGCCACACCCTCAAAACAAGCTTATCTGATCGGGGAGGCCGTGACCCTGTCATGCCCAAGTGGGATGCAGAAAGAAGGTGAAGCAGAAATCATGTGCCGTCTTGGTCTTAGCTGGTATCCAACACCTGAGAGTTTGCGATGCAAGACAGGTAGGTTGTAGTCTCCTAATAAACACCAAACAGGTGATTGGTTTTAATTATTACTAATATTGTATTTCTGAATAGTGGAAGCAGTGCCCACTCAACCAAGCCTACTCTGCAAACCATGGGAAAAATCAGCAAAGGGTCAGTGTGTTTGCAAAATGCCATATGAGTGCAAGTAAGTTTGTTAGTTATGGTATTGAATGCAAAAAAAAGTAATAATGACCATACTAAGCAGCAGGCATTAATATAAAATTTCTACGTGACTTTGTCCAGGGCATCACTCCACATTTGTGCCTCTATGCGTCCTGGACGGGTGAACAGAATGAGCATCTGCCAGCTCGGGGCCTTGCAGTGTCTGGGGCAAACATTTACTTTGCTACAAGACAGTGCATGCAGTTGGCCAGAAACCAAATTCACATCCTGTCAGGACTGCCATGAGTGGGAGACATGTGACGGTAGGCTCATTATAAAACATCAAAACCTTTTTATGTAAGGACATAGCACGTATCTTATGTGCAGTTTTAACAATTTATATTATATATTTATATTTATATATTATTTAATACACTATTTATTAACTAATGTATAGCAATAGTTGTGTACACAGGTATTTTTCAGGTATGAAATATGTCTTTATTCTTTCATTTTAGTGGTATCTTAGTGGCCTCCCTCTGTGTCATAGCTTGAAAAATAATTTGCTTTGGATAAAAGTGCAAAAAATTTGTATGTAAAATATGTAAATGTGTCCCCAGGTTCGAAATGTGAATGTAAAGATACTGAAGACTGTTTAGATGACTCCGCCCACCTGTGCGTCTCTCTAATGGGCAGAGCTCCTGAGATGGTTTCAGAGTGTGAAGCCGGGGCTTTGAGATGTCGAGGGAAAGACATCAAAGTACTCAGCATTGGACATTGTCTGGCATAAACAACTTTCAATTTCTTGTTGCAACTGTATGATTTTTTAAAAATTGTAATGTATAGTAATATTTATCTGGTAATATATCCATATATATATTGACCCTCTAACTCTAGCACACTCTATTCTAATTCTGTTTGTTAAAACACTTGCCCTTTTAGACTTTCTGCTTGTTTTCTTTAAAAAAAAAAAAAAAAAGTATCACCTTTTATGTTTTCTTATTTATTTTAGAATTAACAAAAAGCAAAAAAAGGCCTCTAGCGCTAGCTTGCCCAATATTTATATTCTGTTTCCTTTTTATTATATAATAAAAACCTACATTTATTGCATTAGTCTGAGACTTGTTATAGTACTTGCATATTGCTCTTTTGTTGATTCTTATTGCTTCCTTTTGTTTCTTAAGTTGCTTTTAATAAAAGCGTCTGCTAAATTATTAAATTTGTGTGTGTGTGTGTGTGTATTATATTTGTATAGAATTGCACATTCATTAATAAAATGTTTCTTAAATTGTGTGCAATAACAGATCAAAGTCACATTTACACTTTTCAGTGTAATCTACAAAAAATAACTTATTTGTCTCTGCACATGCTGGGATAGAAGAAAGCATTTTAAATGTTGCAAAAATATACACTTAAGTTTTAACAAATAAATACAAGAACATATCTGAAAGTCTGATAATCTTTTATTGTGATGTTCTACATCAATATCAAGACTGCTCAAAAAATAACTGCATAGCATGCTGTGAGCAACTATAAAATAACAATGTGTTATTTGCACAAATCAATAAGGAGTGAGTATTTCAGCTGTGAATATGTCTATGGAATTGGTGCACAATTAAGAACTTGCACAAGGACCTTCATGCAGAAGCTCAAACTCCATCTTGCTGCACTTCATGGCAGCCATGAAGCACAGACTCATGCTCCGTGTGCTTTGGGTTCGCGTAATTTTCAGGCAGTACATTTGCTTCCCATCTTTGGAACATTCCCTGGGGATTTTGCACTCGCATGTTTTTGATACTAAGAAGAAAAGACGGCATTAAATTATTTCAATTGAATACAAAACCAAAGATGCTTTGACTATGAAACAACACGTTACATAAGGATTCGTGATCAGATCTGTACCTGAGCAGGTCTCCCACTCGTAACAGGTGTCTGAACCGCAGGGTTCCTGCACAGAGCTCTGCTCAGATACACTGGCCCTGAATTTGGCCCAGTCCAGACTGGCTGCGTCGCTTTTGCATGGTCCATTATTCATAAAGTATAATCTGTCTCCATGACAACGGTTGGCATGAAAAGCACAAAGGGACATCATAATGGTAGTCTCCTTTTCAGCGTTAAAGATGCACAGATCTGCTCTGTAATTTCTGCAGGAAACACATAATACTTAATGGTCACGTTTCCCAACAGACAATAGCATAAGGGTCCACAAAGCTTAATCTACTGGCATTCATACCTGCATCTCTCTTTAGACATGCAGATGCATTTAGCCCCATCATGTATCTCTCCAGGATTACAGCTGCTGTCTGGTACAAAGGGTTTATCTGAAAAAAAAAATGTTACTCACTTAACCATGTTTAAATCAAAGGAGCTAAAGAATATATACAGAAGCTCAGTTACTCTGTGAAAGTACCAGTCTTGCAGTGTATGTCTTGTGGGATGCTTGGCTCCCAAATAAGACTCTTCCCACACGTGTAATATTGACTCCCTGAGGGACTCATGCCACTCTCTAAGCAGGCCAACATGATGTCACTTCCTACTTGAAACTCCATTTTGTCTGGGTATATCGTCATCCCATCAGGCACTGCAGGTTTGGTGCAAACATTTTCTGCAATGACAGGAACACATACGGAGTGAAAACTGTATGGTACAAAATGAGCATAAATTGGATCATAAATTATATAAGCATTTCTGTGGCTTACTAATGCACTGTCCCTTTGGTTTCTCCCAAGTGCCGTCTTGCAAACAGTAAATGAGCTGGTATCCATGCAGTTTAAAACCAGTGAAGCAAACAAACTCCTCATGATCTCCATAATCATACTGACGCTTGTTGATCTGGCAAAATATACAAGCTGGGTATTAGTGGAATCACTAATATTCAGGAATAAATGCTGTGTAAAAGTTTGATTTTAGAGAAAGAAAGTGTTGTGTTTCCTCACCCTCAGGTGGCTGTTGGCAGGTGGACGGGGTTTTGGACAGCCAGAAGCTCCGGGGGGCAACTGGCTCTCACGGGACCCTTCAGTCTCAGAATCATCATCATTAATGCACACATTTTGCCTGTCAAAGACATTTGTTACATGCATTGCCCATGAAATTGTGCTTGATCAATAACTTAAAATGCATTCAAATCCATAAAACTGAAACAGAGTTAAGACTTTAATTAAATATTAATTATTAGCAATTAACAGTAATTTGCCAGAAAATTCATTTAAAGGGATAGTTCACCCAAAATATCATCTTTACATTGTTTTAAACCTGACGTATTTCTGCAGAACACAAAAGAAGATATTATGGAGAATTTTGGTAACCAAGGTTTTAGGTCTCACTTACTTTTGGTGTACATTGTGTGGTCAAATAATAGAATAGAAGTCAATGGGAACTTGAAACTGTTAATGCATGGGAACTTACCACCATTCTTCAAAATATCTTTGTATGGCATATAAGAAAGTCATACATGTTTGTAATTACATGCGAGCAAAGTAAATCATGGATTAAATTACTAGAAATTCATCAACTAAACAAAATGACAAACAAAATTAATATATCTGAAAATTAAAAAGCATCCTGTCCAGGCATATGCATAGCTGGCAAATATAATGTCTGAAGCACAATCACTCGTGGTCTAATATAAAAACAAGCGGTTTCAGGAAACACATATTGAGTGTGTGTGAAAGAGCAGTGAGTAGAAGACAGGTGAGACTGAATGGATTGTATGCAAATGACTAGTTCCATGCACACACTGCCTATTTTAGAACAATACAAATCAATCAACATCAGAAAGAAGCTAAGAACAAATTTATATGTGTTCACACATTTAATTATGTGCAATTAGCAACTGCAAAACATTTTAGTGCCGCTGACCCCACTGATACCTCTGCTTGTAGACAAAGCACTTACGTCTGGAAAATAGAGATGGTGCATTCCTCCACCTGTTTCTCAGGGCCTTGGCAGGGTTGGCCGCCTCGCTGAGGTGGAGGATTGTTACAGATACGTGAGCGATGCTTCTTCAAGGTGGCATCACAAGCACTCCAAGAGCTCCAGCAACTCCAGCGCCCATCAACTTCGTCTGTGAGATATGGACAGAAATGTCTCACCTTATCTATTTTAAAAAAATGTATATTATATTTCTGTATTAATATTCTATCTTCTCTCATTAATCACTTACCCCCATGTAAAAAACTTTGTTTGTCTTCAGAACACAATTTAAGATATTTTAGATGACAATCTGGAGGCTTGTGACTGTCCCATTGACTGCCAAGAAAAATACACTGTCAAGGGCCAGAAAATTATGAAAGACATCGTCAGAATAGTACATCTGCCATCAGTGTTAATGTTAAGCAGCTACAAGAATAATTTTTGTACCTAACGAAAACTAAAAGTTACGAGTACTGTCCAAAATGGCGCTAAGCTATGGTGCCAGATATTTTTGTTTTCTTTAGGTATAAAAATCATAACGTTATTACACAGCTTCATTATTTTGACAGCTTTATTATTATTCTGACGATTCATACTTTTCTGGACCTTGACACTGTTTTTTTGCTTGGCAGTCAACGGGTTTTCATCCAAAACATCTTAAATTGTGTTCTGAAGATGAACAAAGCTTTCAAAGGTTTGGAATAACATGAGGGTAAGTGACAACATTTTCATTTTGTTAACCCTTTAACTATCATCTATTAAATGAACATTTAAATGTTATATTTTATTATGCTATACTAAATACAGATACTTCGAAACATGCATGTGAACCTGTAATATAGTCCCGTGCTCGATTCTCGCAGTTTGGTCCATAGGTCCCCGTCTGGCAAATACAAATGCACTCTGTTCCAGAAAGAGCAGGCCGAGCATTGTTTGGGCAGGGGGCACATTTGCAGGAATCAAATTCGGTCTGATACTCTTCCAGCGCCCTGTAAAGATGCCTTCTCTTCGTCATAGAACATGGGAAGCCCCTCACCAAATTCACTAAAGGCAAAAGCTAGAAAAGACATTGACAAATCAATATTAACCTGAGGATTTATTGTACCTATTTTAAGTAAATTTATACCCCCAAATATCTGACAGCTTTTTCTTCCTAACCTCATAATTGATAACAGTTGGATTGTCTATTGTAGATTTGATCCAGTTCTGGTATATGGTGCTGTCTGGCGATACACCTCTCTTCTCCCAGGCCAGGGCTGCTGTAAATTCAGCTCTGCCTCCTTGCACTGTTGTGATACACTTCTCTGAGGCTTTTACAATTGACCCTGGAGACAAAATTTCATTTCAAATTGGGGATATATAACTTAAAACATAAGCCTTATATATAAAATAGTACATTTGTGAATGTATTACCTTCATATTTGGTTTGTACTGTATGTTTTCCACATGTGGAACTATGTGACTGTCTATTATAGAAAAAAGCAAAGATGGAGGAATCCTGACTAAAGCAATTATTCATTTCTGCTTCTGTCAGTCCTGGGGATCACAAGGAGATAAGACTGATTTAAAAGAACATTTTCATTTTATTTCAGAAGTGAGAGAAAACAATCTAATGAAGTCACATGAACTCCACGTGTTGCAGTCAGATGATAATATCTGCTTACCATTGGTTTTTAGTTCTTCTCTGTCATATTGGAAAAGGAGGTCATACTTCCCTCCTAATGTCCCAGAGCTGAAATAATGTGTCCCGAACAGCTGGAAGATCTGTCTGTAAAGGGCATAGTTGTATTCTAGTGGCAGACTGTTCAGAAACTGAAGGAACTGGTCTGCTAAGTAGAGGCCAGAGGGTTTCAGTCTGAATGTCGATGTGGCAACAACCTGATGCACCCTGTAAAACTCAGAGTCCTGCACAAACATTACAGAAAGAGATCTGAATTAATAGGCATAAATAAGGAATAGAGCATCATAGTTTGAAGCTTGAGAACACTTGCCTTTTGTTGAGATGCTTTCACTGCCTCTTTGACCAGTGATTGATGCGATTCTCTGGCCAAGTTGACTTTTTGGGATTTGATTTCTTGCTCTTTAACATCCTCAAGATTTTCTACCTGGAATGAACTCAAATCAAATTAAATGTCTAAAATCCAAAACACTAATTCATTTCATGTGATTTGTGATATTGGTTTTAAGATAAAACAATAAATAGCTGTTAATTTATTTCTTTTTTCTTTTTTTTAGAGGCACTGATATTGAAATCATGGTCAGTACTGTACTGTCTATACATAGTTTAATGGATATATATTTCTCCCAATTTATATTTGTTAGAACTACTAAAATATTTATTAATGTTATGTTTAAATTATTTTAAAAGTTATAATTATACACTTGCGAATGTACAATATAAAAGATGGATAATTACTCATGCAATAATCTAATTATCTATATCAAATATTAGCTAATATATTTTCAAAAAAACAAATAAACATAGCCTCTCAAAAGGTATTTAAAAGGTTCTTCACATCGATGCCATAGAAAAACATTTTGGTTCCACAAAGAACCATTCAGTCAAATGTTATTTTTAAAGAACCATCTCTTTCTTACCTTTTTCAGACATTAAAGGTCCTTTATGAGCCCATTTAGACAAAAAGGTTCTTCTATGGCATCATAAAGCACCTTTATCTTTAAGAGTGTACCTGTATGGTGTCAATATATTGTGTAATTTGAATACACCAACTAACAAAGTATGACAGATAGAAATGAGATTTTCCTCACCTTGATTTCGTATCTCTCAATGTTGGCAGGGATTCTGTAGTAGTTTCTCCTGTGTCTTTGTATAATGCATTCACCCCCCAAGAATGAGTTGTCCAGAACAGCACCTCTCAACTGCTCTGCTGCAGCATCAAATCTAATTTGAAATATAACTTTTATCAGTTTTACGATGAGTACATTATCAAATTTGCAGATTTGTTTTCCCAACAGCATGTCAACACCTTAAAAACATACCACGTCCATGAATTTTTTTTTTTTGCAATCTAAGAAACCCAAATGATCTTTATCTGTAACTCACCCATAACCAATCAGGTCTGCTCCGGGAATGGAAGCAAATATCCGATCACTTGCACACACACTTTTTGTTTGCCCACAGTCTCTCTCGTCAGAGTTGTCCCCACAGTCGTTCTGTTTGTTGCACTGCAGAGTAGCGTTTATACATCTTCCTAGCAAGTCAGGAGCAATAATGCAAGTTAGTTATCATGTACCTGTATTGTAAGCATTTAAAACTTATAAAATCAAATCTTAAACTTAAGGTGCAAATATGCTGTGTTGTTGTGAAGAAGTTGATAAAGATAATTACCACTGTCACAGGTGAACTTATCCTTACAGTTGACTGGATCAATCCCACATTCCTTGGAAGGATGACAGGCTCTTTCCTCTGTAAGAGATGGACTACAGTCTTCCCCCCCAAACTGAGCTGGCCTCAATACAGACCTGGTTTTCAACTAAATCGCACAATATTCACACACTTACTAGGGCAGTGTACTTATATTTAAGCAATTTCACACTAGCAAGAATGTTGACATTGTTGAATATTAGCACAATATTAGAAGGTTACACGTTGATATTTGGGATTTTGTTGCAGCAGCAGCAGTTAGTTCAGAAACACACATTTAGACATTTTCTAACATTTTTAAAGCAACATTAGTACATCGTGATTTAATCCACTAAACCGCCTTTTTGTCTTAATGTTATCCCGAATAAGTATAATTAACGTTACTTATAATGAGTCATTATTTTTGGACTATTGTAGCCTGTTCGGATTTGTCAGTAGAGTTTAAAGCCCCGTTCTATTGCAAAATAACTATAAAGATAACGTTTTTAATATCAGTGAATAGTCCACACCAGAACGATAACTATAAAGGCACAAAGAAAGATATTGTTGGAATCACTTTCAGAACGATTTGTTTCCAGCTGACGAAGAATACACACCCTGACAGCCAATCAGAATCCATTCTGTTCTCACGAGCTCGATAATTTAAAGCGGTAGATGCCTGTGCGCTTAGAATAAACAAACAGACGTTATCGTTAGCTGGTGTGGACGCAAATACCATAATTATACTTGACGTGAACAGGCTTTAAAATGATCACATATATGCGTGAAACGCCATAGACATAAACTTGGAGAAGTATCTTCCGCGGGATGCCTGCAGATCTGTTTATTAACCGCTAGAGCACCATAAGCTAAATAGCGAATGTTGCTTTAACAAGCGCGTTTTGAACGAATCTATTGAATAAATCTCACTCATAAAGACTTGTTGCTTATCGCCACCTACTGACGTATCAATGTAACTAAAATTAAAAGACTACCTCACACCAAGGATGATAACTTTAACTACTAACTCACTTTTAGAAATTGATGTAATTCAGAGAAAATATTAAAGTCCACAACACAGCTAAGAATAACAGCACAGAGGAATGATATCTTCCGAATCACTTTCACAGCTTTTGACAGATATAATTTTTATCAGTTGTTTAAACTTTCATTCTGATGGCACCCATTCACTGTAGAGGAGTAGATGTGGATGCATTTTCTCCAGGAATCGTTTAAAGAACCAAACAAACTCATCTACATCAAAGCTGCAGTCTTTCAAGAACGTGGAAAGAAACAGTCCAAAGTCTCAAATTATTTCTGCTGTTATATCAGCATTATATTGTATCTCTTCATTTTAATATCTATGCTCTTTACTCACAGATTTTTTGGCACACGGCGAGCACTCTGACCAGGGTCCAAACTCAGTCAGCTGACAGTGTATGGAACAAGCCTCAACATTGCACGCTCTGGTCTCATGTGTCTGACACAGCTGTAAACAATTGTTTTTGTTCCAATGATCATCATAGCGTACAGCCCTGCAACAAAATAGATGTTCATAATAAAACAATAAACTTATATTAGAAATATGTTAAATAACAGTTACCTTGTACGTGCTTGGGTACCAGAGTTACAGGTTTTGGTGCAATAGGACCAAGAACTCCATGGGTAATGGTCACAGAAACATCCCATAATGGGAGTAAATGAAGCCAGGGTGCAGAGTAGGACAAAGAGAATGGCAGCATGATCCATAGTGAAGAAATTCTGTTGGAACTTGATAGCTTAAGGGAAATTTGACAGAAGTAGGTTATACGCAAATATACACATCAGTTTTAATATAATGAGTAATCAAGAACTTACCACAGACAGTTCCGTGAGAAGAGCTGCAGAAACCTAATAGTACATGAGCTTGATGATGAATAATAAATCAATTTCAGACTCCTCCAAAAGCATGTAAGCACACTATAGGCTATCACTGCAATATGAATAAACACTAAAATCAGAGAGACAGATGAACAATCAGCTACTCTGGAAAAGTAACTCTAATTCTGACCTGGATAATTTGTCCATCCCCCTTTGCTTCCAGTAAACCCCTGCAGCTGGAAGTCTTCACTTTGACATTTGGCTCCTACTTTAGACCATGGGAATGTGGACGGGGAGTACATGAATAACATGTTGTTACAGGTCAAACTTATTGCTTTTCTTCATGCCAAATGAGAGGTCTCTTTTGCACTCTATCTTATGTTTTCGTAATTATAAACATGCATCAGTTTAGAGGTCATTTTAAACTGAATGCATATTAACGTGGGTTGCAATAAATCAAACAATTACAATAAAAAAACAACTTTATTATCATTATAAAATGAATTATAGCTTATATGAGCTGCAACTATGCACACTTTATAGACACCTGACATTAGGAGCAAAAATCATGCTGCAAACTCTCATTAAACAGATATGCATTCACACAAACCTGATGTCTTGAATGGATAAATGAAAAATAAATCTTTAAAATCAATTATAATAAATACAATGTTTTATTTACAATTATTGGTATTATGTACATAGTGAATTTTATTGTGTTATATTTGTTTCAAGCTTAGAATGAAATAGCAATGGCTTTAGTGCAGAGCTCTCTTGTGCCCTTAAAATGACTAATATATATTTTTGAATAATTTCCCTTTTATGGAAGACTAAATTAAAATCATTGCACAGTGACTAAATTCATACAAAAAAGAAAGAAGCAAGAAGATGAAATACAACAATCCTATTACTAAACGTGCCCTTTCACTGACAACAAATTCTATGACTATGATAAAATCAAATCAGAGACAGGTGTTATTATTTTACTTCATTCTCTTGCTTTTTTATACAATCATATGATTTCACAGCACATGACAAAGAATGAACCTCTCGGTAACTAAAAATAGACCATTGATTTTGCTTAAAAACTCAATTGGCAGGGTTCTGAGTCGAGGGGATTCTGTCCTCCAACAAGGAATTAAGTAATGTAGACAGTGTCCAGGGACAAATTACATTAGCGAAACAGTTCCAGAGACACACAAAGGAGATGAAATAGCGTAAATTGATCAATGATCAGAAAAGAAGACTATTGAAAGTATTGAAGGTTCAACCAGACACAAGGCAACAAAGCCCGGAGAATCGCCTCTTCCTCTGCCTCACCAGTGGATAAGGAGTCAGATTTAGCAGACTGCTGTCATCTATATACATAAAAGCACAGCATTAAAAAACAAACACATTTCTAGCTACATGAGCATATTTTTAAAGTTAAAAAAAAAATGTATTTTTAGAATTAATTCCTAAAAACATTTGAGGCGTACCTTGATTTTTCAGTGGCAAAGGCATTGTCTCCCTGAGTTTGCTTAGAAGGTTCCTCATTTCTCGCATATCACTGGAAGAACATTCACAACATAGGACATCATATAACTGAGGACTGAGATTATAGCAAAAAGGATTTATGAGTCTGTAAAAACTTTAAAGAAGTTGTAAACAATAGCTTATGGTCATCTAGGCTGCATTTATTTGATAAAAAATACAGTAAAACAGGAATACTGTGAAATATTACTACAATTTTAAAATAACTGTTTGCTATTTTAATACATTTTAAAATGTAAATGTAAAATTTTAAATGAGCAAAGCTGTATTTTCAGCAGCCTTTACTTCAGTGTCACATGCACCCTTCAGAAAATCATTCTAATATGCTTATTATTAATAGCTATTTTTCCATCCACCTATTTTTATGAACATTTTGGAATATCGGACTGGATGGAAATGCCAAGATGCACATAAATTCAGCAACCGCCATCAAAAACAATAACGGCATTTATTATTTCCTATTTGAAATGTTCTCTCATTTTTGAGCAAATTAATGCATCCTTGATTAAAAAAACGTATACATTTTGACAAATAAATTACTGACCCCCAACATTTAAATGGTAGTGTATACATATTTAGCAAAAAATTTAAATATATTGTTTTTACAACGGTAATTAATCAGTAGATATATATTAGGCCATAGGTTGCAGTTTACAATCCTCTTTCTTTTTCTCAGGTTTTCAAATATTTTTCCCTTCAAAGTTTGTCATGTTGTGATTCATCTCTAAGCTGGTAGGTTGTTTCATATCCCTATGGAGTAAATAAATTTGAAAAGTACTTCCAGAACCAACACTGCAAGCTGTCTTTCCTAATCCTTTCATCCTGTTTGTTGTACCTCTCTATGTTCTCGATGTCTGTGAATACGACCCAGGATTCCTGTGGAAAATCTACAGGTGACGATGATCGATCCTCCAGCATCGGCACATCAGAGCTTTCGTCGACCTTGTAGTCCATGTTCGGCTCAGGGCACACATCATTTCCTGAAGCGAGTCACACAAAATGGAAATGTTACGCTTTGTTTTGCTTGCCAAAAAAACAAGTAAATGTTTCAAGGAGCTGTTTTATGTATTTATTGTGCCATCCCCGCCACCTTCAGACTGACAGTTGTATTTCACCATGCAGTATATTAGCTTTATGTACTCATGTCTGTTTATGTAAAGAATCTGCTGTCCTCTGCTGGCTGTCATTGACACAACACCTTTCCTATGGAGCTGCAGAACACCCAACAGACACATAGATTTGAGCATCTCTGTAATGTACATCTCCAGACAGCACTGAAGCTGGATGAACAATCTGCATATTTCAGGGTGGATTTCACCATCCTCTGGCCTACGAAAAGCAGAGAGAGAAAAAGAAAAAAAAACATTACATGGCATCTTCCAGACACGTCATCAAATCTGCATGGCTGTTCTAACATACAGGCTTACCCAGAGATTGCGATGAGGTTTTGATAGGCGACCTGGGCTACGGCGCATCCTTTGATGCGAGTCTTGTGCATCTGTGCCCTTAAAGAAGGACAGTCAATTGTGTTCTCCCCTATGGATATGACCTGCTCACGATGGAGAGCCACAAGAGTGTTGAACTCCTGAACAGTCTAAAAATTGAGACAAATCCTGCTCAGTCTATTTTTAGAAAGTCAATGTGTATAGATTAAACTACCGCAGTTTTTGGAACATGGTAACTGGTTTGATTTGTAGACCATCTTGGACCAGCACCAAACCAGTTACCTGCTAGTCAAGCTGTTCTCTGGAACATGATAGCTGGTTAATCATTTGTTACTGGCTAGAAATGCTCCAAAACAGCTAGCAGCTTGAACTGGATTTTCCAGCAGGATAAACACGAGTTTAGCTGCCATTATCTAGATGCCACATAGCAACACATGGGATTGTGGAGAGGAATGTATGGTGCTGAATGAAAACACAAATAGCAAATGATAAACATGATAACATGATAACGTTTGGGCTTTTAGTAGCCTATGTGTTAGGAAGTATCAGTGTTAATGGGCTATACATATCTACTGCATTTATTAGTACTGGTAACGCGCGACCTGTTAATTTGCATATAATTGATAGTAATTTTAATGTGTAGACACAAAAAAAGCCTATCCAAAAATAGCATCCGCAAAAGAGTGACAGCGGTTATCCTACAGCACGCTCACCGTTCTACAGTCATCCATCGCCCGCTGAGCTCTCCGCGTGCTCTCGGTGCTCTCCCGGCGCTCCGGATCCCTCACCGAAGATTTGCCGATTTGAAAAATGTTGGTTGCGGATCTGGGGCGGTTCTTTCGCCCGTTCGGTGCAGAACACATGCATACGCATCCACGAATAAAACCGTCTCACTGAGAAAATGTCTTTAATCCGTCTGTCCTCGATGAGAGGGTGAGGTTGATCCTTGGATGCGGGTTGTTTCAATGATTAGAGCGATGTGATGGAGCCGAGCGAGCGTCCACGACGCTTCCTCTGCATCTCCCGCACCAACAGGCGAGTCACCTTCACCCCTGGCGAGGGCCGAGCGCCGCTGCTGGATCTCCACAACTGTGGGCTTCACGATCCCTCAATAGACGGGTTCGTCGAAGAAACACAATTGCTTAGCGTGAGGGAGAAAAATTTTATTTGTAAGCAAAGTCTTAAACTACGTCTGGTGGTTAATAGCAAATATCTAAATCTCTTTAAAATGTTTAAAAACAGCATTAGAGAATATGAAGTAAATATTCTGAGAACGTTAGTTGATGGTTAACCCCAAAAAGAATGTTTCCAGATCGAAAAAAAACCCCCAACACTCTGGAACTGTTTGCAGAGTGTTCTCTCTTAGGATTAAGATGAACAAAAAATGCATTCCCAAATGCGATTTGGATATAAATCTTAATTAATAAATAAATCACATTCCAGTAGAATTAATTGACACAACAAAACATGTTCTGAAACATTTTACTGTGTAAAATATGACATTTGTACAAAGGAAACCTGGGTTCTAGAATTAATCAAGCATCTAAGCCACAAGTAACAATAACAGAAAAAGAGGTAACTACACAAATTGTACACACTTACTAAGCATTATACCCGGAATTATTGCTTTTTCTCTTTTCTGTTGCATTATAATACTGTTTACAGGTCAAGAAGGCAAATGCTATAAGGTAATGCTTAAAGTGATATCTATGAATTGCACAAACCCTGTAAGACCTAAACCACAAACACACAAATGATTCCCACAGGAAGAAAAAACACCTTAATAACATTTGATCATAATTGAAGCTACATTGAAATAAAAGTATGAGGCACTTGATGAGATGTCCACCGTCAACAACATTCATTTGTCCAGAAACAATAAACAACATCAGAGGAGGAGGATGTAACAGAGGCCGCAGAAGATGATGAACGCCATCACCCAATGCAGAGAGTAGATAGAGATGATCACAAAGTCAATGTCAAATGGCCAGCCCCACATGTCTCCCAGATCCAATGCATCCAGGCCAAATGCTCTGTGTGGAAACTGCCATCTACCGGCAGGACCACCGTGCCTCTGAAATCCTGAAATAACAAAAAACAATGAAAAATGTTTTAATTTCTTAACACTTAGTGTCTTAAACGTGCTAATGCAAATGACATATGACAAACCCCAAAAGATGCGGAAACGCTTTGGACAGTTGGGCAGGGGCCATTTAGAATAGTTTGTCTTCTGAAAGGTCTCATGTCTTGAATGATACACTTTTGGGAAGCAAATCTTTGTAGTTTGATTGAGCTCTGAAACAAAAGGTTCATCAGGTGCTTAGATAAAGTGCTTAGAAGCAATATCATGCACATTATGGAGTTTATGTTTTCCACTCACCTTCCTGAAAGAGTACATGGGATATGAGGGTCCTACAGAGGGGACAGGGGGTATTGCTTGGCCTGTTCTTAGCCAGAGTTCTCAAACAGGGCTCACAGAACACATGACTGCAAGGATGGCACTTGTAAGGGCTGTAATATACATCTAAGCACACGGCACATGTGTATCCCTCCCTCTCTTCATCATCGCTTCCTGTTAGGTCGCACTTCATAGCCTGATATTTAGAAGTAACGCATAAAATATGAATGAAGAACTATTATACAGTGTTAAAAAAAAACAAAACAGACATGCAGACATGGTTATCAAAACAAAAAAGAAAGTTCTCCAATAACATGACACCTGCTGCAACAGCCACATGCAGCTGCGAATGGCTTATTAAGATCCTGAGTATCTTGCAGCAGCTTATTATGTGGATTTATGCCTGTCCTGGTCCACAAATCTATTATTGACATTTTGCCAGAATTGTTTTCAGTACACAGCTCCTCTTTTAATAGCTCCCTTTTATTTCTTGCTTTTCTTTTCTCACAGATTAAACAAACTACCGAGTACTATTCAGAACTGATGGAGAGAACAGGATGATACTCCAATAACGAAGAAATGTATTCACTGAATGCAGTGTAAGTAACTTTAGGTAACAAAAACATCTGTCAGTGACGTTTTTAATAATACATTTTTAGTGAGTTACCCATGAGCTTGTTACAACTTTTATATATTAATGTTGATAATATACACTGAATACAGTGTAATTCACTTTAGAAATGCCAAATTCATAAATTTAATTTAACAAAAACATCTGTCAGTGCATTTTTTTAAATATTTTTTTAACACTGTTGTACAATGTATAGTTATGTGTGCCAAAATTAAAACCTTTTTGAAATATCTGTTTGTGTTAAGAAATATTATTTCAGAAGAAATGCAAATCAGGGAATAAATAGGCATAATTATTAAAAAATTTTGTTTTGTCAAAAAAAAAAAATTGGACTATAAAATATGCGTGATTGTTTTGAATGTCTTTGATTTCAATTCAATATATTCCAAATTAACAACCTGAGGGGAAGCCACATTTATCCACAAATAAGAATAAAATGAGTCAGACTTTGGCACCAACAACTTTAAAACATCTCACCAGATCTTTTGCCTCCTGCTGTCTCTGAACCCAACGCTCCTTCTTCCTCTGCTTCCTTCTTAGGCTTTTCAGGTGGTTTTTCTCTCTCTTGGAAAGCTTTGGCTCTTCCTCCATCACTCTAAGTCTGATCTCCTCTGGATTTGCAGCTCTGTTCAGAGAGGTTCTACTCTGAGAAGCAGAACCCAGATTCTGTTCCTCTAACCTCTCCTGATAATCAGACAGCTGTGGTAGCAACTCAGAAGGTAAAGAAACATCTGTGCCTCTCTCAACGGTCTGAAGAATCTGTAATTCCTCAGTTGACTCAACCTCAAGTTCAGGTTCAGTAGAGGCTACATGGGACACAGTTGAGGAAGAAGATGGAGATGAACTTATTGTCTGTGCGTGAGACTCCACCTCATACTTCCTCCTCATGGTACATTCTCTAGTCCTTCCTAGTCTTGTCAAAAGAACTGGAGGTTTTAGGTCCTGATCAACACGACTCTTACTGAGATGTACACTTGTTTCATGTCCACAGGAACATTTGGAGCAATTTACAAAATTAAAGCCTCCTAAGCGAGCTCCACAGTTCTGACAGTTTAGTTTCCCCACTGTCCAACTGGCCTACAAGAAATGTACATATTATCAGAATAGATCATTTCCAGATGTCAGCAGCCCAAATTGCATCAATTAAAAACATAAAGAAATGAGAACTACCTGATCAACACTCGCCAAAATCCAACCTGACAAAGATTCAACATTTAAATGCCATACACTGCATGTGGCTGCAGCTTCGCTTGATGTTACTACCTGTATTAATATAGAGCAGTGTCACTTAGGAATATATGTTACTGATGATTATCACCGCTTTCCCATAAATTAAGATCTTAAACAATTCCCAATATACCTCAGTTACCTGTTAAGATAAACTATTATACGTTTTAGATATATAATTCTCCCACCTTCAGAAGGCAGGTCGAGTTTATTAGACATCTCCGGCACTTTCTGCAGCGAAGGTTTGTTGGATCTTCTATTGTCCCTGATTGATCTCGTTCTTCAGTCTGTTTGAAAAGTGCATTAGAAAACCATATTTTATTCCTATACAAATACTTAGGTAAATTCGTAACACACACAGTTTAATGCATGCATAAATAGTTTAATGTTCTTAAGTAGTGTCATTTGTTGTTATCTGTGTACATCTTCAAAATCTGCCTTTTTAGCACGTTAGCAAACTTCATGGTTGAGCATAAAATAGGCCAGTACAATCTCTTGCCACAAACAACATCAAAATTAGTACAACACAGAGACATTCGCTGTATTTACTATCCTCGCCCTAAATTTCAAGTTCCGTTTGTACGCACATTTAATTTTATTAATTTAAAGTTCTTGTAACGTTACTGGCCGGTGTTCTTGCTGTCATTGTTATATAAATACTTCCTGTTTGTCTAAGTTAAACATTTATTTTACGTATGTAACAAAACGTATGTCCACAAACCACAAAAGAGGTAGCCATTTCCTTCGACGGAATTTCTGACGCGCGCCTCAAGTTGTTTGGCTAAAAGGCTAAAAACAACAAACTGGTGGCTCTGTACTGCTCGGAGTACTGTTGCCTTCGCTACGGAAGCCGCAGAGGGACAAAACAAATTAAAAACACACGCGGATTCGGTGCTCGGAACAGGCGTAAATACTGTGAGTACACAATAATTAATCTATTTCATTAAAAACCTGCTCATTCATTTATTAAACCATACCTAAATTTAGTCAACCAAATGAATGCATAACGGAATAACAAAATTACGTAATTTACTTACCTAATTAATGTAGGCCTAACTGTAATATGTCACAATCTGTAATTAAAGTTAACTTTGGCTTATTTAAATGATAACATTTACAAAGTAGGGTTCTGAATGTTTTCAAACACATTGTTTTCTTTCCCAAAATAAAGTGGCTGCTCTGAAATATCACCAATACTGAAATAACTGTTTTATTGTTATCTATAGGCTATGCTTTATTTTTTTAAAGATAGGCTAACTGTTTTTAAGGCACTGAAGCCAGTATTTCCTGTTGTAGCTATACAAAGATTTGATTTCAAAAACTGTATCATATCTTTATTCTACAGACTTCAAAACCAGTATTTAACCTCAGAATGATCTCAAAGTAGGTGTTTAATATGTATAATTTTGTGCGGCTATGCTATAAAAATGAAATTATCATCTTAAATCAAGGGAAGAAGGATTCTGAAAAGCTTCAGTTTTGTAAGGTTAACCCCTCTAAATGTTTTCAAAATGATTAACAACAGTTGAAAACATTTATTCGAAATTGAGAAATATAGCTAATCAAAAAGTAATCAAATGTTAGGCTCGGTTAGGTTGCATTAGGGTAGCTACATACATTAAATAAGTAATTGAAATAGATAACTAGCCTACTTGTTATTGCATTTTAAATAGGGTAACCTGTAATATGTAACCTATTACTCAACATTTCCAAAGTAACCTTCCCAACACTGTATATAGGCTACTCTTTGTGGGGGTCTGGATGAAGGAGAGGTGTTTGGGCCAAACGTTCAGTTTTCTCAGCAGCAGACGCGCTACAGCAGGTGGCAGCAGCAGCAATACAATTTTCAGCTCGATGGGTGTCTGTGCTGAGCGGATCGCAAACACAGCCTATAGGGTATACCTGAAGAAAAAAAGTTAATTTCTAAAAAGTTCACTCCTTCGGAAATGCAGGGAATCGGACCCCGTCCTGAAAGTTTTGTTCAAACATTCACCTGTTGGAATTTCTTTAGTGGTTTGTTGCTACAGATCAGATGATGAGGGAGGAGGATGGATCTCACCGAAAGAAATTCTGGAAAAACGCGTGAGTGCATATTCTATGTCGAGCCCACCCGGTACACCTGCGTAGGTAACTGACGTCTAGAGTCACTGCTGATATAAAGGAGCCGCGTCGTCACAAGTCGTCAGTAACAATGCTGATGGCTGGCATCGCCTTCAAGTGTGTGAGCTCCTCTGAATGGAGTAGTGCTGTTTAATGAGGTTTTGCTAATTTTACGCGCTACGCGACATGGAAGAAAACAACGACACCTTCTTATCATTTCAGAACGACAGTGGCTTAGATCAGCAAATCGACAATGTGACTTTACCTGTGAAGGTTCCACTAAGTTATCAGATCTCCACGTCTTTGCTGATCGGCGCGCTCATTCTATGTTCCATATTTGGAAACGCGTGTGTTGTGGCGGCTATTGCTTTGGAAAGATCCCTGCAGAATGTTGCGAACTATCTGATCGGATCTCTTGCCGTGACGGACCTCATGGTGTCGGTGCTTGTGTTGCCAATGGCTGCTCTTTACCAAGTTTTAGACAAGTGGACGCTTGGACAGGTAACTTGTGATATTTTTATTTCTTTAGACATTTTATGTTGCACTTCTTCGATTCTGCACCTGTGCGCTATCGCTTTGGATAGATACTGGGCGATCACCGACCCAATAGACTACATGAAGAAAAGGACATTAAAACGTGCCGCTCTTTTAATCACCGTTACCTGGTTTGTCGGCTTTTCGATATCAATTCCACCCATGTTGATCATGAAATCTCAACCCAAGAGCAAAGCAGAAGACATGGCCAATCCTGAAGCTTGCATGATCAGCCACGACCCATGGTACACTATTTATTCCACCTTTTGCGCGTTTTACATCCCTCTGATTCTCATGCTGGTTTTGTACGGACGCATATTCAAAGCGGCGAGGTTTCGCATTCGCAAAACCGTTCGAAAACCTGAAAAAAAGAGGGTGAAATGTTTGACTGTGTCACCTGCGCTTTTTAAGCGCGCGAACGGGGAGCTGGGCAAAAACTGGAAAAGCGCAGTCGAACCCAAGCCCGCCGCGTGCGTAAACGGCGCGGTGAAGCACGCGGAGGACGGCGAGTCTCTGGAGATCATAGAGGTTCACAGCAATTCCAAAAACAACTTGCCTCTGCCCAACACTCCAAACTCTGTCCCTCTCTTCGAGAACAAACACGAGAAGAACACCGAGGCGAAGAGGAAGCTCGCCTTGGCGCGCGAGCGCAAGACAGTAAAGACTTTGGGCATTATAATGGGCACTTTTATTGTGTGTTGGCTGCCATTCTTCATCAAGGCAATCGTGCTTCCTTTTTGTCCGTCTTGTGATATGCCTTTGTGGCTCATCGACGTCATTAATTGGCTCGGGTATTCAAACTCGCTTTTGAACCCAATCATTTACGCGTACTTCAATAAAGACTTTCAGAGCGCCTTCAAGAAAATCATTAAATGCCATTTTTGCAGACCATAAACATACCGTCTTTTAAGTTTTAACTGTCAGATACACAATTTTAAACAGTATTGATTGCTCAGAAAAACAATAGTGGTGTATTTAACAGCACTGAGAACTTGCTCTTTAGTACCACTATAAATATAAATATTCATCCAGATTTTATATATCAGATGTATATGTTATGATATAATGTGTGCTGAAAATGTTTATTTCATGTCCATGACAAACAAAGATCATGTCCAAAATGTCAAAATAAAAAGTCCCTATGTACATTTATCTTGTGTCCTTGTCCTTCTGATTGATTCTTTTAACTAATCATACGAAAAGACTAAAAATAATAAATACTGTTTATGAATAAGAACAAGCTGTGCAATGCACAAAGAAGAATAATTGAATTGAATAATTAAAAGTAATTGTATTAATGAGTATTATATTTTAAACCTGTCTTATCAAATTAAGCAAGAACATAAAATTCTAAACGACTGCCTTAAACACCTTTAACATTTGAACACTGTGAAGATATTATGTTAGTTATAAATGTAAACCTATTTAACTTTTACATTGTCTAATAGATGTCTTTCCTTTCAATATTTGCCACTTTTTTTCATTAATGCGTCACTTTTAGTCCATCATTTAAATGCATCTTAATACTTTCCCTCTTTGCCAGGCACTTTAAAACCCATTAATCCTGACTTGCGCCTTCATCCCCTGTGGAAACGCTGCATGAAACAATAGATAGAAAGGAGCAATAAAGAGGCCGAAAGATCCTCTTAACAAATCCCTTCATAAAAGAATGTTTTCACAACAAGACGCACCGCTGCTCATATCTCTTTATTTCTGCAACGCTAGAAATCTCAAGGCTTTTGCATGATCAGGAATGTGCCAGTGCAAATTGTTCCAATGAATTTTATTATCATGTCCCCAGCTGGCAATGTTTATGTCAACTGATGAATTCTTACTGAAACAAAATTGTCTGTTTGTTTCATCAGCTCTGAAAATTAAAATGTGAAAAGTCAATAAAACAGGCAACTGGGCTACATACCTCAAACTCAAAATCTTTTGTGTCACATTAAAGCAACAAATATGGAATATTTGTTTTGGAAGGTATTATTATTATTATTATTTTTGGGGGGGTAGATTGCGCTAGGATCATATAGTCTCAAAAGTTGCTACAGCAGCCCTGCCATCCAGTTGTGTCTGAATCACTAAAAGCCACTCAACAGAGCGGACACAGTGATGCTGGTCACCATAGCGACACTCAGATGTTTCAAACTCTGGGTCTGAGGTGCAATTATCTGATCAAAGGCCTAGGACAATACACAGAGCCCACGTGCACACCCACAGCTGGCGTGATTTAGCGACCTGAGGATCCACAGCTATTTATTAACAATGAAAAACCTCCAGAACCCTGCCGAGAAACCATTGCTGATCGCTCAACAAACACTGCTGAGGTCCATTATTGTCTATTTGGGGTTACAGATCTGCAAAACAATCTTGAGAGCTTGCTAACAAATATACAGTAGAGACTGTTTGAAACTAACTGGATAACAAATAGACCTTAACAGCCAAAAAGACCATGACTCAGTCTGTCAAGCTCTAAAAGCATCAGAAATACTGCTCACACCGCTATATTTCAAATCTTCTAAATCCATCCAGTTGATTTAAAGAGCAAAAAAAAAACAGGTATCCATTGATTATTTACGGTCTTTCAGCCCTCAGAACTCTAGCTGAAATATAATTAAGAAAATATAAAGCACTAAGTTGTAGCTTAAAAATTTGGTATGCTATGTAAAATATTTACTTTGAAACTATTTTCACTCACATTGCTTGCAGATTTCACAAATAATTACAATGAATGAAGTTGTCAATATACAACAAAGATTACTGGAGTATTTCTAACAAGAAATACAACTTCAGTCTTTCTACTTCAAAATGATTAGCGTTACTTGCCTTTTTCAGTTATTTGTGAAATGTACTAGCAGTTTATGAAGATGTCTTGTCTGTTGACTTTTTTAGTGTACCAAAAAGTAAAGTAACACATCAATATTAAACATGGAATTTCAGAATTAGTAACGCTAATAGAACTAGGTGTTTCAATCCCTTTAGTAGGAAGCTCTTGACAAAAGCAGTCGATATGGAGTAGTTAAAAAGAGGGTAAGGTATGTCATTGGGGTCATCAGTCAATGGCATTTCGTTGATTAAAGCCCACAACGTCTCCAGAAAGTTCAACGGTGTACCCAGCGGCCCACGTACACCCCCCTCCATGCCATACCCTCTATAGCCACACATGCACATACTCCAGTAATATTATTTCTTTTGAAAAATCAGTTATGCAATTATATAAAAGTGGTAGAAACCCCAGGGGTTATTTAAATAACCGAAAACCGTATGAAACAAATATAAACAGTATGAAATTCAAGGTGTAATTATTCTAAGTTTATGATTTATAAATTCTTTCAACCAAGAATAATCAGAGGCAGATGCACCGTCATAAGAAGAGATTCTGGAAAGTCCAATGTAATCCAGCAGCTGAACGCTTCACAGCGGGCAAGATACAAAGGTTTCAACTCAAGAACGCAGCTCAGCCATAAGTAATTCACGGGGGGATTGGTAAATCCAAAAAAAAAAAAAAAAAAGGCTTTCTTGGGTCTTGTGCACACTAGCAACAATTGTCAAACAGACATGAAATAAAACAAAAATGTAGTTCTGTGATTCACAAGAACAACTGGAGTGTATGTCAATGAATGCTTTCCCAGAGGTGGCAGGTGCTAGTATTCCAGCTTCAGTTAGAGGACATATGACAGGTAAGATTTCCAAAACACTTCATTCAAAATCACATATGAGACAGCAGACAGGAACAGGCAGTATTCCACAAAATTGAAATTTATTGCTCATTGCTATTTTAGGTTTGGGCTTTTTGCCATTTTTAATGAGAGAGACAGTTGAGAGGAGACAGGAAATGAAGGCGAGGGAAAGTGGGATCGGTACGTGATACTAGAATCACAGTCACATCTGCTTCAGGAGACACTTTTTGTGGCTCCAGAAATGCGGTATATTTTCACTACTGCAAAATATATAGTTTGTTAATTTTAAGTATTCTCCTGTTTCCTATTTTCAAGCTTTAGATTTGTAAAATCCAAGACACTCACACATGCAGTAATATACAATACTTGCAGGGATGGAACTCATTCTAGCTTGTATTACTTCAGTATTTCAAGCCACACACCAAAACATTTTCTAAACAAAAATGACAGTTTTCTTTTATCATTTACACAGACAGATCTATACAGCAACTAACCAGGACTAATTCAATAAGTCATATTATAGTAGCTGTGAATAGCAGATTAATAGTGCATCAAATGTTTGGAAAATATTATTTAGACCGCTTATATTCACTGAGTAAAATATAAAATCCGCTGCAGTTTTCAGTTGAAAACAAGGTCGTGAACTTTTGCTCCACAATTATCATATTTCACCCGCAGCTATTTCACAATGCTGAATTATACATTATGAGAAAGTAAAGTGCTGGAGGCTCATCAATTATTCAGATATACTTTGTGGCCTTAGAATGTTTGTACATGAACAACATGTATGCATTTCATACGACAAAGAGCACAGCTGCAGTGTGTTGTAATTTACACAGCTACACAGGTTTACACTTTATCTATGAATGATTCTATCACATTAAATAAATAATAACATCCAAAACATATACGTACACACCACCATTCAAAGTTTGGGGGCAGATATATATATTTGAAAAATTAATACTTTCATTAACATGATGCTTTAAGAGGACATAGTGTTACAAAAAAACATTTTCAAAGAAATGCTGTCCTTTTGAACTTTCTAGATTCCTAAAAAAGTATTATCAGAATCAGAATGAGTTTTTATGCTTTTAAGAAAAACATCTTCAATAAAACTGTTTTTTCACACTCACATCAGTATATTAAAAGGATCATGTGACACTGAAGAGTAATGGCTGCTGAGAACTGAGCTTTGCAGTCACAGGAAGTAATAAATGACAATATTTAAAATATATTAAAATAGAAAATATTTTACTCATTTCACTCATATGGACTGTGAGCATAGGAAGCTTTTTTCAAAAACAAAAAAAACCTTTTGAATGGTAGTGTGTGTGTATATATTTCTATCTATCTTTATTTTATAATATAGAATTATTCTTATTTATTTGAAATGAACCTATGTTTGTATATTTGCTAGGACAGTGAGAGGGAAAGAACATAGAACATTAAAATCTCAAGAGGCAGGGCAGAACAAAGCAATGTAAAGTCTTCTCAGGAAATCCCACCCTTTAAAGGAAATTACAAAAGCAGATTCAGGAAAGAGAGGAATATGTTTGTTTCAAAACAAGCCCCCTTTCCTGTTACTTTTCCTAACATAGGAAACACAATTGAAAGCTTTTTACATCTATAAAAAAAACCAGGGATGTACTGAAAAAGAGTGTGGTTGTCTGTCTACCCAATACACTTTAAAAATGAGAAAAACAGTAATATATCCACACGACTTTAAACAGCTGAAATGAAGACAGCTGTGCTTGTACTTGAAAGCATCAGTCCGTCAAAGAGCAGAGTGTTCAAAAAGGATCACCTGGGTCTGACTCACACTGGAGGGTCTTGAGGGTCGCAGGACTCCGATCCGCGAATATACCTCTGCGTCCGAGCCAGCTCCACACGACGGGTGAGGGCTGGGTGGGGTGGTGTGGATGATGGGGGTGGACATATACAACATAGGTGGTGGAGGTGGGGTGACGTGAACTGAAGGCACAGATGGAGGTGGGGAGGGAAGAGAAGGGGTCACTACGGGCAGGTTGGGCTCTTTTAGATCATACTGAGCCATGTGGTAGAAACCAAAGTATTCCAGAGCGTTCCCAGCCTGAGCGATGCGGAGCTTGTGGCGCAGCAAGAGCACCCAGTACAGCAATGCCAAGATCAAAATCCCAGCCAGCACCATCAACACCACTGCCAAATTGAGCTCAAAGTCCCAGCAAACATGGGGCAGAGTTGAGCTCTTACAGCCCATGGATGACTGATTCACAGAAGATGGCTTCCTGAGAAGAACACTGGGCAAAACTATCAGGGTTCTGTCTGTACTTTCAGTAGTCATAGCTCCCATCAATCCAAACATGCATTTCTTAGGGACACAGATTCTTATTGGTATCTACCTTTCCTTGGACAACCTTTAACATCGGTGAAAAGGTATTTTATAATGGAAAAATGGCATTCTAAGGCATTTCTGCAAACTCCACTTTTGGAAGTGTCTCAGTAGAGGCGAAAGCAGTCGACCGTTGCTGAACATCTGTTCTGAAGAACGTGGCTTGCAATCCAAGGAACTGGATCAGGGCCTGACGGCGACTCCTGGCGCTCAATTAAAACAGCACTGGAACAGAATGAGCCTTTGTGTGAATGACTGATATACGTAAGTGGTTAACCTGCTGAGATAAGTCTACTGAGCTGGCCATCCTGTGGAGATCTTGGGTCTAATATAGAATTGAATCAAAGGCTTCGGTGAGTCTTGCACACCAGAGAGCTGCTGAGGCTCAGCCAATATTGTGAGGCAGTTGAGCTGTTACTTTGAGATGAAAAGTAACAGTGGTGTAACTACAGGCTTTGCAAAAGCATAATCAACCAGTCTACTGAGGTTTGCATAACTTGTAATACTGTGGAAATTAAATATCTGTGCAGAAATGAACTTTAAAGGAATTAAAAACTTACTTTTTCCACAGAATTCCAAAGAAGTATTCCCGACGAGAGTAACGATTGTGAGCTGCGCTCTAAAAATGTGGGAGAAAGCATTTGTCGTGGAAGGAAATTCAGTTCAGGAAAACATTCCACTGAGTCCTGGCTGGGGATTGGCTGAACTCACTATCTCTATGGTTACAGGAAACTGGCAAAGGATGTTGGTCTATTTCACTGAAGAGATCTCATGTGAGAGGAAAGAACTGACTTATCAAAAAATGCAGGCTTTCCATCAGGGACTCAAGCCAGTTTCAAATGACTCTTGAACAAAACTGGCTCGCATAAACATAAAGGTTGTTGACATTTTTGTACAGTACTGTTTACTTTTTGTGACTTGGATCCAAAGGTTAATAGTTAAGGATATATTTTATATGTATAATGTTTTATCAAAAAGGTAAAAAAAAAAAATATTTAGCGAGTTTGAGCAAAATAATTTGTGTATAATTTATTCAAAGAAATTACTTTTTTCATTCAACAAACTTGAAAAAGATTTCTATTTTGAATAAATGCTGTTCTTTTCAACCTTCGACTGTCACCAACGAATCATAAAAATACAGTTTTCCGAAACAAACAAAAAGTGAAGCAAAACCATTTATAACTTCAGTAATAAGATACTGTCTCGCCCAGCTGGAGCTGCCAGCTAAAGACGGCAGTCTGATGTCAACGAGGAGGCGCTCAAGGGATATTTTCTTTCTGGGCTCGATCGCCATGTTCTCCGCGATCTGCCCACGGAGGACCCCAACTGGTCTCTGCGGGAACTTATTGACTTTGTTTTGGAATTTTGTGGGTCCTCCAACACCGTTGAAG
>JAUCMS010000048.1:4641913-4682589 GCA_032357445.1 Enteromius radiatus
GGTGCTCGATTTATGCATGTCTTGACCCTGAGCCTGAATAAACCCTTTGCATTTGAACTCAAACGCTCCACGTCCTCTTTCGTGACAGATACGTTCCTTGAGCAGCTAATCAGCATATTACAATTACTTCTGAAGGATACTGAAGACTGCAGTAATGCCTGCTGAAAATTCAGCTTTACCATCACAGGAATCAATTACATTTAAAAATGTAATAATATTTCACCATATTAACATTGTTACTGTAGTTTTGATAAAATTGGGGAATGGGAAATGTAGACTTGTATTTGCTTATATAAGCAGTAAATTAGAAATAGTTTAGAATCTTAAGAATCTTTTTATAAATTTTCACCATAATGCTATATTTTAACACTTTTCTAATTGATTCATTGTTACATTTATCTCCAGCGTTCGCTTTCTCGATTTTAACTCGCAACAAAAATGGTACGAAAAACAATAAATGAAAAACTCCTATTCAAAATGATAGATTAGTCAATAATATCTAATTATCCATCGATTGCTTCTCTTTCCATGTGCAGTTGAAAAGTCAAGAGTCTGTGTTTACGAGGAATATCAATATTTGTTCATGTAGGCACAGACCATTCAGAAAGTCAAATAATTAATCGAAGGACTGCAGTTCTGTCTGAAAAAGCACACAGTCCAGCGCTGCTCTAGAGGTTTGTGTATTAGGAAGCTCTGTGCTGTTGGCATTGGCTCCACTGTGGTCTGAGCCACCTGCAGCCCTCCCCAGGCAGAGTACGGCGAGACAGATTAAAGCCAGCTCACAATCACTCATGTGTGTTCCCTGTGGACAGGTGGGTCTGTATGAACCCTTCAATAATGGAATAAAAGTGTAAAAGCTCTCAGAGGCCACTGCAGGTTATCAGAGTTAGGTGCTGCAGGACTCTATTTCAAAATCACATTGATATGTCTTGTAAGCAAAGACCAAGTCATAACATTGTTATAAACTTGCAATTGGAAGGGGGAAATGTCCACTGACTTGGCATAGATAAATCAGTTAGACATAGACAAACTCTATATGATTCTCTATAAGTATTCTTGTCTGTTCACATCATATAAACAGAAAATGTCCATTTAGCAATGAAAAGGTGTTTGGATGACAAAAACAGGTCCTTGTGTGAAAACATTAGGTGCTGCGCAGTAAAATAATTGCTTTTCCTGTTATGAGAGTGAAACGAGATTGTGTTGTTTGTCTAAATTGCTGTGGAGAAGATGCTCTTGAGACAGAATACAATCTTTAAAATAAATAAGGCATATAATGGACAAACTAAAGGAAGACAGCTGAATGGTTACTTGAGTTTCATAGCTTGAAAGTAGGGTAAAAAATCTCATTTAAAATAAAAAGTTATTAAAATAATTACATTTTTCATTTTCACTTTGTATTTTTTAGGTAGCGTGCGGGGAAGGAGATTGCAGGAGAACCTCAAGTATTATATTTGAATCATAAACAGAATGAACACAGGAATGACAAGACATAAAGAACGCTCAAATAACATTAATAACGGACAAAGGACAACTCAGACAGACCGAGTATAAGCATAATGATAAGAACTCAAAACAGCTGGGGAACACAGTAGGAGACTGATTAACTAATGATCACATTACACAACAGGAACTACTAAATAAGGGCATACACGTGGAAACTAAAATGAAAATCAAAACAGACAGATATGAAAATTAAACTAAAACAGACAGATTATAGAATACTTTTTGTATTTTTTACAACCAATCTCTGTTGTCAATGATTTCATTTAACATGTTATATGAATAATTACTTAATACAATAACTTAATAAATAAATTGATGAAAGTCTACTATCAGAATCAGTCCATGGTTCATTACTGACGACTTTTGGTTCATTAAAGGGAGTTCAGGTGTAAATAAAACAAAAATAACATCATTTCATTTTCTCCCGGGACTTACGTCTTTTTTCTTTATCTTTTATGAGCCGAATAGTCTGTGAAGCCGTCCTCCAGGGCGGAGCGGGCGGCGGTGAAGCCCACCTGGGCTTACCAGACAACAAGGATGCTCTCCTGAGCCAACCAGACAGTTCAGATGCCCTCCAGGGTGGAGCAGACGGCGGAAAAGCCCACCTGGGCTTACCAAACAACGAGGATGACCTCCAGATCCGAACAGTCAGTGAAAGAACCCTCCTAGGCCAGTGATAGAGCCCTCCTGAGCTGAACAGACAGATCAACTCTGGCTCTGGGCTAAGTGAAAGGTCAGTGGCCTCAGTGGGTGGCTCAGAGTGGCGGAAATTCACCTGAGCTACCCCAGTGGACAGACCCGGAGGGTGTGCAGCCACCAGCGGGGACCCCAGAGAATCCACGACCGAAGTCGACTTCTCTGGAGTTGGTACAGCCACTGGCGGGTCCTCCAGGACATTACTGTCACCCAAGGGTTCAGGCGGCTGGGGCCATGGCAAATCAGAAACGTCACATGGCTCCGGTGGATCGGGCCACGGGACGTCGAAATCGATGGGCTTAGGCGGTTCGGGCCACGGTAACTCGGGACCCGACAGGGACGGATTAGACACTGTGAGACTTTCCCACGGTGCTTCAGACCATGACTCCGGTACCGACTGGGTGTCACTAGGTTCCTCGTACCGTGCAACGGGGTTAGGACCCATTAACGGCAGCTTGGGTACCGTGAGGACCGGCTACATAACTGTAACCGACTCGGCAAAACACGGCTCCTCTTGCCGTGATACAGGACTGCGACCCGTTAGAGACCACAGGGGAAGAAGACAGCTCTGCTGGCTGCACAACCGGCACAGACTGGATTACACACATTTATTAGAAGACACGAGAGGGCTGAACAAATGACAACCGAATGCAGCAACATCAACATTACATTAACGACAGACATTGAACATTCCAAAAGACACAGTTTAAATACAAGACACAATCAAGGATAAAGGGAAATACCTCGACACACACGGCTGGCAGGAGTGAACACTAATGAGTGGGGCGGAGTCACAAACGGGGGACAACATGAGTATACAAAAGGTAAACACAAGACATGGAGCACATGGCACAATATAAACAAAGGAACACAAGCACAAGCATGACGGAGAGACAGGTGAATACAGGACAGTGTGACACAAAGAGTGAAAAATGTAAGGGGGTCGGAATACTTTCCATACCCACTGTATTTTGAATGAGCCTGGGTGCATATTAGACTTGAGCCCTGAAAAGACACCAAATACTAAGACTAAAAATATACTTGTAGTAAGAAATTATTTTCAAAGTTAATAAAAATTACAAATACAAGCATCTCTACTAGTGGTATACTTTGGAGCACTGTATGGAACTGGGACTCACACTGTACCTTATAAGCAATATGCCTGAACATTGAAGATTTGAGGATGTGGTGAATGGCAGGTCCTGATTGGTGCTTGAGCTGATGGCTGGCAGACTCTTCACTCTGACTGACGCACATCACATCTTTGATCCTAGACTGAGGGCTGTTTTGAAGCTCTTCATCCTTCTTCAGAAAGTTGTGTCCAGTCTATCAATAAGGAACATACTTTGAGCATTACATATAGTGTAATTTATAAATGCACATACAGTGGAATTCTGAGCTATGGGAACATTATAAAATGTGACTTTAAAAGTGTTGACTTAACATTGTCAGCAATAAACTACACCCATCACGTCACCCAAGTTTTAGGAGTTGTTGGACATCATTACAACAACTTTGGGTGTGTGTGTATGTTTATAAAAGTCTAAAAAAGTTCTGACCAGCAGTGGTGTTTGGAGTATTGAGATGTCACTTCATACACACACAAACAACTCTCCTCATGCATTTTTAATAGTTCAACTGAACAAGATGGCATCCCAAGGAGAAGACGGATACACTCAGAACAACATGCTGTTGTCAGGGTTGGAGTGCTATGAAGCAGCACATGTCCAGGGGCTCACGGGAGTTATCTGTCAGATCATCTTATCACACAGAGATGGACAGGACAAGGTCATCCAGATATTACCTCTAGACATAGGCTAACCCATCGGCACCAGCTGTTTGAGAGAAAGCCTGCCTTTTTCCACCAACCCAAACTACATGAAGAACATTCACTCAATACAACAACTCACTCCCAGCTGAAGATACTGTTTGCCCAAGTCATTTCCAAGTTTTTCCAAGTTTAAATGAACTAATTATTTTAAAGTGTCCCTATTATAGACTATGAAAGTTTCCTTTTTTGGTTTTGGGAGTCTCAAACAACAGGTTGACATGCATGCAAGATCAAAACACATTCGTTTTCTTGTAAAATATTTGTGTAACTATTCATTTTTCCAAACCCCTCTGGTGATTGGTCAACTTCACTAAAAAAAACAGGGTCTTTGAGGTTTCAGCACCCAGTGGCAAAGAATGAATTTGCATTTTCTTTCAGACCAGCACGAAATGACCAACAAGTTAACGGGCAATATGCAATAGCTTCATATTGACGTCAACATGATACGGCTTGGAACTTGTTTTAGGAACGACTCGATTTTTTCTTTTGAGAGACAATAATTTAATTCAGGGTGTACAGGATGTTTTCATTCACTTAGAGCTGTGTTACACTCTTTAAGTTTATTGCAGTATGTTTTATATATTGCAGTATTTCTATTCAGAATTTCGAGAACTTTCTAATAGTATATAAGCTACAACAAACTCCTACAATCAAGTAAATCTTTATTTATGTGTCAGCATCATTTACTTCACTCATTTTTGCAGTCCAGCAAATGTCATTTCACCAACAGATGCGTTCTTCACATCTTGCAATTTATCGGACATTCTTGAGGCCTCCATACATATAGACTTGCCAGTGAAGAATAAGAGAAAAGAGGCCACGATGGGATTGAAGGGACTCTTGATGCTCAAGAGCGAACGAGGGAAGTGCAATTTGAAATATTTGGTGGTAATCAGCTCTCTTTGATATGAAGATACCAGCATGTGGAGATTTTTTTTTACATGTCTACACAGCAGCCCACTGATGGGCACTTCAGAGAGCCCACGCGGTGAACTGCAGACATGGATCTCACTCAGCCGCATGACCTCAGTGATTTGCCCTGCCGTTTAATGAAGCCCCTCGGTCCAAAGAAAGTCGGTTCAATCGCCTCCACGCCCGCTCATAAATATTTATCTCATCAGTGACAAAAGGACTTGCTCACTATCATTATGTCCTTTGTAAGTCAAATAGAAGTGATGTGTGTGTGAGAGAGAGAGAGAGAGAGAGAAGGGGGGGGGGGTGCAGTTCTCAACTTTTGGCACAGAGAATTGAGCTGAAAACTGATTTCTGACCTCCAAACAGCATCAAAATTCATTCTTTCATTTTTTTATGGCAATTATAACCTAGATGTTGAGTATATTATAACACTATAATCATAAATTACATGCTCAGTGGGGTCTGAATGACTGAAACCAACAGCGAAAATGTTCTGATCTTAATGGAATAATTTCATTATATTTTTCACAAAATGGTCAATGTCACAAAATAAATAAAACAAAAAAATATATATATTAACCACATTTAAAATTATAACAAAAATAATTAAATGTAATTAAATCGAAAATGTAAAATATATTTTAAAAATAAACTTATTTTGTAAAAAAAAAAAAAACTACTGTATTGCGTAACTTAATCGCTGGTCAATTCCACTTACCACAGCTGGACATGTAATGAACGATGATCAGACATTTGAGTAAACGGCTAATTTTCCCAGAAGCTCATGGCCACCGTGTCAAATTCATTATGAGGTTTCAGAACTCATCAGAGGTATTTAATAAGAGCATTCATTAAACGGACATTAAATACTTAATAGGCATAGAATGCTGTGTGCAAGGCTGCTTAATCAGAGCCTAAAACGGAAAGCAATTTCCATATTCAAAACTTATGCCCCAAGGTCACGCTATAAACCTCTCTAGAGATGTCCTTTGGCAACTGTCACAGAAGCAAGAGTTCACACGATGAAATTTCATCCAGCAGTGATAAAAAAGAAGATACCTCTAAAATACTGCAATGATTACTGCACATTTTAAAGATAATAGTGCACTTTCACAGATAAAAAGGGCAAAGCAGTCAATTAAATCATATTTATAATCTACTTTCATTGGAGATAATAAGGATATTTGACCGTGCATTAAAATGCATTCGCCAATTACTCACACCAAAAAGCTCACACCAATTACGGCTCGCAGCAGGACGGATACACGAGAATACAAATCAGTTTCCTGCATTTTGTTAATCAGCATGACAGTTTGACATTTAGCCTGCCCAACAAACACAACCTCGCGCTTTGCTTTCGCACAAACACGCGCTAATGATTAGCAAGTGGAAAACAATTATGAAATTATTTCACAGCCTAAAGACAAGAGTCAGCATCTGTATAGGTCAATCTGTCCAAGCGTATTTGACAACGGAAGCTCGCAGATGTGTTTTCAATGTGCTCTTTGGCCCAAGAACATATTGAAAATTATGATGTTTGGCACTTTTCCACATTGCGATCAGCAATTATACTGTATGTCAAGGTGAAAAAAACTGGCAAAACTAAAATCCTTCTTCCCATTAAGCAAATAATGATTCTTCTTGATTGGCTGCTTATTATGCACCTAATTTGCAACCCTCCTAATTGGCCGCCCAAAGAAACACTGAAAAATGTAAATGGAATGACTAACAGGGTAACTGCTCATCACTGAATCACTTTCAAGATAATTAGAACACTTCTATCAGTCTGTTCATTGGCCCTGAAGGAAGTGGAGCTAAATCTGATATCCACTCACAAAAGAGATGGTCCAGACCAACACACATTACACTTACAGGTCCCATGTTGTCAAAGTGACGTCTAGAGGGTATGTAACTGGCACCACCCACCATCCATGACATTATTGAGATGTATACATTGTCAGAATTCTACTGTAAAAATATTTTTAGTTTTACAGTTTTACGTTAACTTTACAGTTAAATACAGTTATTTCATTAACTGATCAAATGTTACTATACCATACCGACGTATTAAAGCACTGAAACCTGTTTTGTACCTTTGTGTTACACTGATAAGCACTAAATGCAGGTGGTGATGAGAAAGTCACATGATGAACCAAAACCCATCAGAAGCAGCTTTTAAATATGAACATATATACAGTGTAAGGTGCACAGACAGAGTCATGCACAAAAACACTAAACACCATTATGGTGTGATTAAACAGAAATATGCAATAAACATTCATTTAACAATATTAGATGTAACATACAACCCTAATAAACATAACTGATAAGAAAAACTAAGAAGAAACATAGTTATTTATAAGAAAAAACATCATATTTAAATTTTGAATGCAATGCAGGGAATTTAAACTGTATTAAAAGGTCTGCTGTAAGACTGGCATTTTAAACAAAAGTAGTATAAGACTCTTTTTGAAATAGTTTTCATAAAATGGAAACGGTGAGACCCTTGAGCAAGTGAGCAATGGCTTCCCACTGCTCCGGGTGTGTGTTCATGTGTTCAGTGTGTGTGTGTGGTTGTTCACTTCTCACTGCTGTGTGTGTGTGTGTGTGTGTGTGTGTGCACGTTGGATGGGTTACGGGTCACCATACCTGGCCACAAGTCACTTCCACTCACTAAATTCACATTTCACTGTTTTTGAAGCCATAGTATAATGCATATAAATTCACCCCTTCGTTGCTCAGGAACCATAAACTCCCACAGTTGGGATAATGATTAGTCTATATTTGGCAGTAGAACTGTTTATTTAGATTACTGTAAAGCTCAGCAGTCTTAACTTCAATCTGTAGGTAAATTCAGAACCATAATTTCTCTCAGGAATGTACCTATTGGGAGTTTATTCACTTTTATGTTTTCCTCTACAACATACAGTAAATTACTTCAAACATGCATTTTAAAGGTCTTTTTAAGCACAAGTTGCTAAATAAAGACTACTTACTTTTCCAATATACACACAACTGCAAAAGTAATGTATAAACTCAATTATTAACATGTTTTAATATTAAACATCACCTCTGGCCAAAATATGAGTCCCCTTAACTATTGGGCAGGTTAGTTTGTAAATGTAATAGGTTACAGACTATAACATAACGTTTTTTATTTATTTAAATACTTGCAGAAGAAACACCGGCATATAACAATGCCTTCTAAAAAAAAAACAAAAAAAACATGCAATCTTTTTTTTCAACTTGCAACATTTTCATAACTGTAATTTAATTACACATTTTTAACAGACAAGTTAGATTTATTTTGCAATTAAACAATGTAATTATCTTGCATGTAACTAGTTACTCCCAACATTATCCATCCAGTCTTGTCATCTCTAACATTAACATCTGCCATATTTCATTTAATTTTGCTCAGTTTTCATTGGAAATAGTGCATGATCATGCATATCTCTCTAATTCAGATTTGATCAGCAAAGTTCATTTTTGGTAGAGGACTCGTAATTCTCATATCTATTGCTCTGAACGACGTTAATTGATATAGACAGGAGTCTGATGTTTTTATAAGCTATTTGGACTCTCATTCTGACGGCACCCATTCACTTCAGAGGATTCATTTGTAAGCAAGTAATTTCTCCAAATCTGTTCTGAAGAAGAAACTAATTTTTAATTTTTGGGTAAACTATTCCTTTAATAATAAATGTAAATGTTCTATGAAAAACACCTCACATCTGTAGTTAAGTTGTGGCTTATTGCTGCACAGCAATAAAATGGTAAAAATAATGATGTATGTTTCAGAGAATATCAAGGGAATTTATGTTTAGTATTTCCCTGAGGACTGCTGTAGAAATCGCATAACTCAAACGACACAAACAGTCCCCACTTGTCCTTGAACAGTTGTCAAAAATGCCATTTAATTTTTTATTGCACATGCAATATTAGAGCTTGAAGGGGTCAGAGAGGGACAGAGGAAAAACAAATCTCAAAATGATGTAAATAAGAACAACAAAACCCATTTCTGAGAGAAAGTAGGTGGCCCTGCCTCCAACAAAACCAATTCATCATGACACCGTTTCATCCGACACATTGCCAGCTTCAATGAAAGAAGTTCACACATCATGGGAGGATTCTGTCAAAGTTTTGTTTACCAAACCATACTTTCAACACCGCTTAAAGTCAAGCTTGAATAACTTGAAATGTTTCGAACTTACTCACGATATGAAGTGCTATTGTGCTGGTGTTTATTCTAGCAAACTCCAACAAACTGTTAAAGCCACGGGGATGAAGATACTCACAAACCATGTAATTGTTCTTTTCCTCTGGGGATTGGACTATTTTTAAGGTGTTACAGTCGGTGGGCTCACCGAGCGTTTGAATGATCAGGGGACCATAAACTAACTCACACAGCTTGATATGCTGAGATTGACCATCATCAATGTCTTGCCAGATCAAGCGTAAACCGAGAAAGCCCCATGAGGTTTGAAAGGAAAGAGTCTTTTGACTCTTTGTCAGAGTGTGTCTGTCAGTCATGATGTATGAAGTTCATTATAGTGACCAGATGCCTACTGTAAAACCCTTTATTTGATATTTAGAAAGTATATTGGGAATTTATTTATTTTAATAAACATTTATTAATGTATTTTATTTCACACGTAAAAGTAAAACAAAAAACAGTAACTAAATTCTCTAATAATTATAGACAAATAATACTGTTAAATATACACTACTGTACCTAGCTCACCAAGGCTGCATTTACTTGATATAAAAACTGTAAATAAAGTAAAATATTATTGCATTTTAAAATAACGATGGTTTCTGGAGTCTTAACATGATCCTTCAGAAATCATACATTGATTTGCTGCTCAAAAAACATTTTTTATTATTATCAATGTTGAAAACAGTTGTGCTGAATAATATTTTTGTGAAAATAGTGATCAATATTTATTTTTTCAGGCTTCTTTGGTAAAGAAATATTTAAAAACATTAGCATTTACTTGATCAAAAACAACAAATAGTAATAGTGTGAAATATTATTACAATTTAAAATAAATGTTTTCTAGATTTATATGTAATTTATTTCTGTGATGGCAAAGTAAAATTATCAGCAGACATTGCTCCAGGCTTCTGTGTCAGAAATCATTTCTAATATGCTGATTTGAAATATTTATGATTGATGGATTTTTTTTGCAGCCTTCTTTGTTAAATAGAAATTTAAAAAATAGCAGCATTTACTTGATCAAAAAAAAATATATATGTATTAACAGTAATATTGTGAAATATTATTAGAATTTAAAACAACTGTTTTCTGTATTAATATATTTTAATGTGTCATTTATTACTGATGGCAAAGCTGAATTGTCAGCAATGTATTGCAGTCTTCAGTATCACATGATTCTTCAGAAATCATTTTAATATGCTGATTTACTGTTCAAGAAACATTTGTTATTATAAGTGGTAAAAACACTTTATTTTTACTTCTCTTCAGGCTTATTTAGGCTATTGAAAAGAAAGTTCAAAATAGCAGCATTTATTTGAAAAAGAAATCATTTCATTTCAACTAGATATGCGTTTAGTGTCGCAGCTATATTTATTAATAAACAATATTATCAGCATTACTGCTATAATTAACTACAAGAACAATACGCATTCAGGATCACCTCCAACATATAAAACGCCTGCGTCTCTGCTCATTTCACCCAGATCTGCTTGCAGTGTGTTATCAATCTGGTATGAACCACCGCACCGCTACTGCACTCACATGAGTGAATATTGATTTGGTCTTCTGTTCTTTCCCTCCGGTGCACGTCACATCCACTCACCGCCTCACTGAGTGATGTGGTCAGAGGCATTCAACTACCTGAGTTACAGATGCCCAAATCAACAGATCCTTAATCATTTCCCCAATGGACAACACATATCTGAGGAGAAAAAACACAATGTCTACAAACCACTCAAACAGTCCAATATTAGGTATTAATAAACATTTTCAAAACTGAAGAGATTGACTGTTAGCATTCAATGTGAAAACTTGGTTAGAAATAATCAAAACACTTCAACCTGGCCTTTGCTCAACTGATCAGGTGGGACGACCTTCCTTTTATTACTTCACATTCACTCCCATGACTCATTCCATTCTGCCATCATTTCTGGAAGGAAGTCTACACAGATTGCCAAGATAAAAGGCTTGAATCACCGCTGTAATTTTCTGTGGTGAAGGGGACACGTTATTCTAAAGGGCACTCTTGAAAATTCGACATATATGTTACATTGCTTGCTGCTTCCTTTCGATGCAACGATGTTTCGATAATTGAAAGCTGCACAAATTGTATTGTGGAGATTGGACTCCAGAGTTGTGACATGACAGATGACAGAGATACTTCTCTCAAAGACAGACGCAGCGCACACAGCTGTTTTTGGGGCGGTATGAGATGACTGCAATCAAACCGAGAGAAGACCTGTCATTTGCGACAGCTGAGGATGCTCTTACCTTGCCCTTCAGCTGATTGATGTCATCACAGACAGTGATAATGAATGCCAACTAAATAATTCTAGACAATCTGTAAAAAATTGTATTATATATTAGTACTGGCTCTAGCCTAGCCAGGCTCTAGTTTTGTGGTATAGCATTTTTTTCTTTTGTATTGGAGGAAAATAGATATGAATGTCATTTTATATTGCTTTTATTGACAAGCCACTTTTCTCTGCAAATTTTAAGTCGTAAACTTTCAATTAAAATTTATTTTAAGGTTGAAAACTTTTAAAATCCCTGAGAAAATAATTATCACAAATAAATAGATCATTTTGCTTTTTTTTTGCTTAATTCTTTAGAAAGAAAGTCTTTTTTTTTTGTCTGCCCTTAAAAGAATCCCAGACAAAACAAATAATTGTAAAGTTTTATACAGGTGTGTATATATATATACAAATATTAAGCTATTTTGTCTGCCTTGGAATTAAAATGTACTCACAGATAAAATGACAGATAATTACATTATTTTAAAGTTGGAAATTTTCAAATGTCTTCCTATGTAATTAAATAACCCTTAAAAACAGATACAAGGGTAATTTTCCTTTAAATTTGTTTTTGATTATTACATCATTTTGAAGTTGAAAAACCTTAACCCTCTGGAGTCCGAGGTGATTTTGGGGCCCTTGAGATGTTTGGACATGCTCTGATATTTGTGCTTTTTTTCAGCTACTTAGAACATATTATTGACCAACATGTATTTTTCTTGTGAGTCATCTTGAGTGTCATCTCAAATATTACAATAAAACGTCTTTTTTTTTTTTTTATCCATACAAAAGGAACATTTTCCCTGCAAGAAAAAAAGTGCCTGTGTATTACAACAAAGACACCCTGAAATTCTTTCAAACCTAAAAGTTCAAAGAGACTTCTGGAATCACTGTTCCAGTCTCCTCTGCCAATTATAAGAATAAAATAGAAAAAGAATACCTTTGGGAAACAATACACCAACCTACAGATTATTTAAAAAATCTAAAACGACGATTTCTGAGTCATTTTTCAGCAGTCCTTTCAAACATGTTGCATTTTCAGCGTTTGACGTAAGCATTGCCCCATAACTTGAGGACAAGAGGCTTTGTTGGATTTAACTCTAAATTTAAGACTGTCACTGCCAATCAGAGCGAAATTTGTTGACAAGCAGAAATAGACACAGCTCTGTAGCATGATAAACCAGACTGACAGTTTATCCAAGAAAGCCTCATTCATCTCTCCTATAAGCCTCTTCCACTCAAAAGAATGTTTATTTCTTTATTTATTTCCACATTCAACAGTAGAACTATTTGGATCCAAAGCTGTGGTGTGGGGGCGCAAAATCAGAGATAAGGCGCTATGCTGATGTTTGCCTGGCCAGCTTTGGGAGGTGGCATTATCACCCAATGCCGTGACGCACATATCACTTCATCCTTTAGAAAGCTAACCCTGTTATCTGGCCAACATTCCCGCCACTTCTGAGTACAGAACAGTGACCTCAATTTACACGCTGAGCCTAAAGATATTTGTTTGGATATGATATGAGGGTTCTTGAAATCTTTGATTTAAAAACATCATAGGAAGGTTGCCGAGAAAAGAGTTCCAATTTGTGGCGAAGTACACCTTTTAAATGAAAGGGACTGCCTTTGATCTTAAAAATAAGCCTTTCATCTGTGGGATGTGGCTGAAATCCATAACTTTTGTTTACATGTGTCACCCATTTCTCTAACTCAAAGCTAAATGTTATGAAATTACCAATCCTCTTTAGATTTTGGTCTCTTTTAAGCGAGCCGGCAATTAGGAAAGTGACTGGATTCTAGATCAGAAACCTTTTGATGCCCCCAAATCGCATGATTCATTGGACTCTACTTAAAATGTAATAAATGCAGAATTGCTAAGCATAAAAATAAATCTTACTGCTCCCATACCTTCGAAAGCTACTGTGTAAAATAAATACAAACAAACATTTGCATAAAATAGCTGGAAAAGATTTACTTTTGAGTTTCACTGTTTCAAGTGTAACATTTAACATTGACCCACAAGGGAGAAATCAAAACACTGACCTTAAATCTAAACTCAAACACTAGGAAAACTCAAAACATCTGTGAAACACGGCTGGGAGACAATGAACCAATAATGACATAATTACAGGAAATAACAAATAAGGGCAAACACATGGAACTCAAACCAAAACAAGAAGACATGAAAACAAAACTAAGACGTAACACAGTTATGTTTTTTTAATTTTTACATGATTTCTTTCTGATCCTTACATCTGGTTACTATTCCAATATGAGTGAAGCTTGGCCAAATTGTGAAATTTTCATCCCTGACATTTCTTTTGAGCCTCGGCATTAGAGATATAAAATAGCAGCAATATTTTGAAGTGAGCATTTTGACCAAATAAAAAAAAAAAACACACACACACAAGTAGTCATTATCCTGTCCTGGAGGCAAATGCTCCATTTCTGTCAATTCCAGCTGCCCTGAAAGTCTTGATGTTTACCGTGGCAGATTCAAAGTGGCACATGGCTGGCTGTCGAAGAGAGAAAAGGGCCAGCGATATATTACTGACCATAATACTGCAGACTAAAGAAAAGCTTGAATGTATCTACTCAGCTTCCTAATAAAAGCATTGATAAAGGATCATCGATGACCCTCAAAAACATTCAAGATGGAAAAAATAAATGGAATCCACATTGTTCTGTTATCTCTAAATAGCTTGAATATATATTTTGCCTTCTCGGCAAGACTTAAAGATACAGCATGCTTCCTTTCTGAGATCTGAACCTAAAGCCACATTCACCTAGCCGTGGTCAAAATGAAATCAAAAAGTCTATATTGAAGCGTATTGTGGATGGGATTCAAGCCCAAAGCCACACCGATCTATGTCACTATATACAGTACAGTACTGCCTCCTATGCTTAGAAAATAAAAAGTAATAAAGCATGTCTACTTTCTGAGCAATTTCATTGCCTTCGTGTTACAATGTCCTTGCAATTTCTGCTATCAGACTTGACAGAAAAAAGCCATTCCTAGTGAACAATGTCAGGACTGTGGTTTAATGAGAGACGCTGATTTATCTATGGATTCCTGGCAGTGCCACCAAATTAAAAAGAGATAGCTTTGTAGGTGTTTAAAGACTATCTGTTTATCTCCTATACTGAGATATCTGTTGACACACGACGTCCTGCCTGCTTTGAAAGTGTCAGGTCTGGATAGAATAAGCAAATAATAATAATAATAATAATAAAGACTTGCATGATTTGCACTTTGATAATTATGAATTAAAATGAGAGGAGGTTTATTAAACCCTCAAAATACCGTTTGCAGCCAGGCATAAGTTACGCCACCCTCTGTGGTTTTTTTTTTTTATGTATATCATCGCACATGCACTGAGAGGTGCGCAGTCAGTCTGTTGACACAGTGATCTCTCCAGCTGCTGTAAAGGCAGAGACGGCGTCTGCTTGAATCTTAATCAAACAGCACCATCTCACTGGATTTAAGTTGGTATCAAAGGCTTATTTCAAATGCAGGTGCTTCGCCGGACAGAGGGTAATTATCCCCATTATTCAAATCACACAAAGGCGGCCCTTTCATATTTCATGGCCTTTTTGTTTTGTTGCCGTCCCTAACGCAAGTGTGCACTTTTCTTCCAGCGCCACACAAAGGGCTTGATTCTGTTTTCCTTCTCCATGCTCCAATTTTTCCTTTACCGGAGAGGGCTAAGGTCTCTGTTTTGCAAACCGATTCACAGCAATAAGGGTCCCTGGTGATTAATTAGGCTGTCTGCCCAGAGCAAGGCATGTCTGTCACAGCAAGTCAGCATCATGGCCATATCATACCACACACGCATGCTCAATCATAAACATCCACACTGATCTAGAGTGCAATGTATGGCACAAAAAGGTTAATAGATGGCTAGGCAGCTACCATGGATGGATGGATGGATGGATGGCGCCTGTAGTGGGAAATCGACTCACCCTCTGATAAATGTTACTCTTTTACAAATGTTTAAAAATCTGCTGTTCAGAAATTGTTTTAATTAAAAGTTTATGTTTTTTGTAATCTGTCTCTAAATATAGCCTCTTAAGACCCTGTGGCCTCATATGAGGACATTATATTTCAGTAAATTTCTCTGAGACACACCTCAGTTTTAAGTCTGGATGTCCTGTACATTCAGGGCTTTTCAGAGATACCAAATGATTGGATGTTTCATCCACTCCATCTCACAGGTCTTCAAATATGTCTGAAGTTAATTTAGAGACACTATTATGAAAATATTATGTTTTGTAATTATAATTTAAATGTGTTTAATTGTGTGTCATAAATTAACATCTCAGGAAAATGTTATGGGGTTCAAATCAAAATATGACTTTCTGTTATGAAACATTTGATTGTCCTCATATGAGGAGCTCCGGGACTAAAAGTATGTTTATTATGTATTTTGGGAGATGTAACAAATTAATAGGAAAAGAAATATAGTCTATGAAAAATTATGAAACTCTTCTCAATTATTACTCACATTATTATACTTATTTTTCATTACAAACAAAAACACATTAATATGCAAATTACATTTAGTTTAGATGCATTGTACATAATGAGAAAACATTTTTTTCACACATTTTGCAGAAAGAAAAATGGTATATACAATAATTCTGTTATCACATAAATAATTCTGTATACAAAGTTTGGAAAAAGTAAATAAATGAAAAAGCTTTAACATTTATTGGTGATTTTAAACATTAATCGCTTTTGCCTATGCATGTTCATTTATGTCTTTTTCTTTTTAAAGAACCGAGGACATAGCATAACATACAGATGAAATATATAAAATATCTGTATTTTTTATATTATTTTTTTAATGCTCTAAACCAGAGATGCTCAAATCTGGCCCACGATATCCACTTTCGTACAGAGTTTAGCTCTAACCCTAATCAAACACACCGGAGCATGCTAATCAACGTCTTCAGGATCATTTGAAAATCCCAGGTAGATGAGTTTTATCAGGGTTGGAGCTAAACTCTGCAGCACATCGGACCTCCAGGGTAAGATTTGAGGAACCAAATCAAATTTTTATTTTTTTTTTATCCTAAAACTTTTTCTTAAGAGTCTTAAGAGGTTAGGGGTATAAATCAAGATATAAAACATATACACTGATTTTGTGGCTTGTGTTTTACAAAATCAAATCTTGACAAAACATATTGTTTGAGACGTCTAACAGTCAAGATTCCATGTTTGGTAATGGTTTAGTAATGTAAGTGATATTGGGATGGAAATTTATTGAATTTGTAAAAGAAAATGGCACAAAAAAAATTATTAGAGTTTGGGTGTACCTAGAGGTTATTTTTTGAATAGTGGCCAAACAAACTCTCACTGGAACCACAATTTTTGTGAAATCACCTTCAAATTTGGACTTAGACATGGTTAGACATGTGACTTTGAGTTTATTGTAATTTTAGAGTGCAACATATTTTATTAAATATTTATTTTATATTAAACATTAGTATACTACTTTAAACTTAAAAGTTTTATAATTTTCTTATGCATTTTTAATGCTTTTACTTTAGCGATAAGTCTTTAAAATGAGACCTTAGGTTTGTATTCCAAAGGGTTCAGGAATTACAACTATGTTGTAACAAGCACTGATAAACAAGTGTTCTGTTTTCAGTAAATTTAAACCTAAAAAGGGGAGGCCTATCCTGGGATACATACTTTAAAATAAAAAATAAGAGTCAAGTTTGAAAAAACTAAACAAACAAAGAAAAACACATTTTAAAAAATCATAGTATTAAGATTTAAGAATTGTATTAATTGAGTATTGAGTAAAAAAAAAAGTTAGAAAGAAAATAGCAATAAAGTCTTTATGGTTTTGCCCTTTTTAGGGTTATCTTCTGTTTTTTGTCTATATGTGCTCTTATTTTTATTATAGATCATACTGCATAGCCTATGTTACAAAACTATTCAGAATACAGTAAGAATACTATTAAAACACCAAACTCTAGTAATATACTGTACACAGCAAGAAACTGTGAAGAAAACAGCAATAATACTGTAGAGATAGATAGACAGACAGACATGCGTAAAAAGAGAGCACTTTAGTGGAAAACAAGCCAAAATTCAAAGAGATAGGCTACAACAATGGATATAGCCTATAAGACCTGACACTTATTAGCGTCTAATGCTCTGTATGTGTGCGTGCATGGGAGGAAGACTCTGTGCCAATTTCTGTCTTGCTTATCAGTGTTACTACGTGTGAGATTGCCACTGACATTCACAGCTGGTCTTCTTCAATTCTGTGACGGGAAGTAATGTGTGCGTGCGCCCGTGTGTGTGTATCCCTCACAGCGGCATATGCTGAATCTCACCTGAGCACACGGAACTAGCGCAGAGCTTGTCAACACATCACACAGGCCGAGTCTGGAGAAATGAGTGATGCAAGGATGAGCAGTCGATATTTATAGTTGCCCACAGAGAGAATTCTTGAGCTTTATCACTTTGATTACGATTTGGCAAATCATACTGAAGAGACAAGTTGGCGTTGGAGAGAAGATGAAGCTTTGAAGGAAGCGCCTCCTGCTGGATAAAATGCTTTAATACGTGACAAGAAAAGAAAGAAAGAAAGAAATTGTCTGTGGGGTTCTGCAGATGCTTCTCAAATCTGCGTAAATTAGGCTTATTTATGATGTAGAAAACTCAGATGAGATCTCAAATGTTATGTTTTGTTTTATTTCTTTTAAATTATTTTACAGTGACGTCAAATAGGCCTATGTCAACGCGTTTGGGTATGAGTAGACCTGAGTAGAACATTATATTATTTCTGTACTAATATTGCCGTTTAATGTTACTCGCTTGTTTCGAAGTTATTTGTTTAAATCTGCAATAAAAATAAATAAATAAATAAATAAATGGGAAAAAATAAGGAGACTTACATATTATCAGTAGTCTAATATCTTCTGGGCTATGGTAAGTAACTATCACAGATTGCTAATGACGAAAAAAAGAACATTAATTTCATTAATAACTTTTATTATGATGTACTTAATTGTCATAGAATACCGATTGCAAAATAGGCTACAGTAGCCTATATGAATATATGTTCAAGCTACACGCAATGCCTTCCCCTTGTTATACAAACAGGATTATCAATAGTCGATTACATCCATAAGAATATATTGTCATAACATGCTGTAATTTGTCAAATCAAGCAGCCAAATGAGGCGGTAACATGTCAGAAATGTGGAGATTTTCAATTAAATAATTACTATTTTTATGTCCTTCTAATACAATGAAAAGCCATAGAAACAAACTTCCTCTATTTTCATTCAAACTAAGAAATAATCCAGCAGTCGGGGTGTTTTTCTCCTTTTAATCAAAGTGACATTGATGAACAAATGTAGTCCACTAATATTATTGTTTAAGTACATTTTCAAAAGGACTTCCAATACACAGCGCTCGAGGAGAAGAATTAATGTTTTCACACCTTTTGACGCACAAAAGACTGTTGGTTTCGATACACGACGACCCAGGGACATGTATCCCTTTATGGATCACAGGGGCACTTCAAAGACCCAAAGGACCTCACAGACCATCAAAAGACTGCAAGTTTCTATAAGTAAATTTAGATGGCCAGCCAGCACTCATGACATTCACTTTCCAGAGGACGGTGTAGAAGAAAGATCTCTGGGACAGTGTTCCTCCTCAGCGTGGTGGATTATAACCGAGATTGGACATGAGGCGGTTTACCTGCGGGGTCCTGAGCGCAATCTTCGCGCTTTGGGTCAGTCTGGTGAGTCCCACGGCATCGTTCCGTGGATTCCACGAGGCGTTCAGGAGCGGGATGAGAACACCTGGCAGGAGCGGCGGAGGTCAGGCGGGTCACGGCCGACACACCAACAGATATCCGCTGTATATGCTGCACCTCTATCGGACCCTCCTGACCGGAGACGAGAAACATTTGAGCCACGAAAATCCAACTCTTTATGAGTCTGACTCGGTTTTGAGTCTTGTCGCCAAGAGTAAGTAGCCTATATATATTTTGTTTTTTATTATTTACTTTTTACAATGCCATTGTAACGTTTTGCAATAGCCTATTGTTATTTTATTTGTTGGGTTTGTTTTAAATGTTAAATATTAGCCTATATTGAATGTCTGCATTCATTCACGAGACTAACAATATTCATACAGAATTAAGAGTTATAATCTTGAGTAAATTAAAAAAAAATGTTTTTTTCACATTTCACATATATTTGTTTATTTTGCAAGTATCAGTGTCTTAAGTGGCGGTGTTTAAAGTCACCCGCCGGTCATTATCGCAAAACAAATCTCTTCAGGTTTATATCAGACCCCCCGGGGAAATAATTTAATAGGTATCCTGGTTCTAGGCTAATAGCCAAGTCGTGTATTATGCTTATTAGTTAGCGTGTGTATTAGCTTCAAGACGTCTGTTTCAAAGTAGCTTGGGCAGCAATACACATCTAAACAATAAGAACTTTCTACTTTATTAATTGCTTGTCCCGAATGTGGCCATGTGTGAAAACATCCTTTAAGATAATTAAGCACCACACATCACTTATCCTTTCTAGACTGTTTGGCTGTCTGTCCTGTGACCAGTCACTAATTTCATGTCCAACTTATTTTTCAGGTTGCCATCAGGTTGGTGACAAACTAGCTGTGACATTTGACATGTCCTCCATATCTTCGAGCGACAACGTCCAGCGGTCAGAGCTTCGCATTCGCCTTCCAACATTCACCTCAGAGATGGAGGTGGACATTTATCATGCCTCCAAACACGAGTGCGATCGAAGCCCTTGCGACGAAGTACGGATTCACCTCGGCACAGTGAAAGCCAAACCAATTGACTCAACCTCCTCCTGGAGGGTCTTCAACATTACGGCGCTGCTCAAGTACTGGTTGCACCAAGGTGAAAGCGTGTTCTCAGAGGAACCCGTTCAGATGCCTGCCAGATCTGAGGGCGAGGGGCATCTGACAGCCAGCAGAGTCATGATGGTGGTTTACTCCAAGCAGAACCGGGCGAAGACGTCCACCCTCATCCAGACCGCTGAGCACTCCAAGTACGTAGCTCTGGACCGGGCCGCAGGTGGAGGTGAACCTGCGCCTCGGCGTCACAGGAGAAACCACCGGACTGATGACAGAGTGCGTGATGTTGCAGCCAGCCTGATTCCTGGTGCTACGCAAGATGAAGGGGAGAAGAAATCTCTCTGCAGGAAGGTGGATATGTGGGTGGACTTCGATCAGATTGGTTGGAGCGACTGGATTGTTTATCCGAAGAGGTATAATGCCTATCGATGTGAAGGGAGCTGTCCTACACCTGTAGATGAAACCTTCACCCCCACCAACCATGCATACATGCAGGTAAGAATCTCTCTGTTTTATAATAGTTGCAATTAAAATGTTTACTCTTTGCCAGACTGATCCTAATGTTTGTCGTCTTCTCATTTGCAGAGTCTTTTGAAGCTGCACCACCCAGATCGCGTCCCGTGCTTGTCCTGTGTTCCCACCCGTCTGGCCCCGCTCTCAATGCTCTACTACGAGAACGGCAAGATGGTCATGAGACACCACGAAGGGATGGTCGTAGGAGAATGTGGCTGCCACTGAGTCTCTAAACCCCAAATGAACTCAACACTAGCACTTTGGATGTGTTCCTTAAACCTGAAATACATATTTTAAGCACAAATGAAGATAAATTGCTTTAATTTGTACAGTGTTTTCACAATCATGAGGTATCCTGCACTGAGGCACCTGGATTACTGAATGCTTTTTTTGAAAGCTTTGTGTGTTTGCCTAATTTGTAAATAGCAGAGTATGTAAGTTCCCAAATGTAATAAAGTGTTTTCATAATGCTAATGTATTTTGTGTGTGTTTTTAATGAAAAAAAAAAAACAATCAGCAGCATGAAATGAATAAGGAAAGCACTTTTCAATTCTCTGGTGTTTATTGATTTTTTTTATGCTTAAATGTCTCTTCAGAAATATCAGGGCAGTTTTAGAGAGCCAAAAAAAAAAATTACAATCTGTTGAATGACACTTTAGGTGAGCATACTCATTAGGATAAACAGAAACTAGATTTTACTTTACAAAAATTATCAATGCCAAATGGAAAGTGGTCAAATTCACTGATCAGGGTATGCTAAATACATAGGAGTTGGCATCTGGATTTCCTCCACGTGATTCTTGATGAGAAACCCACCAAGAAGAGAACTGTTGCTCCCTCTAATGATCATTCTGTAAAACTACACATCTGTATCAAACAAACAATGTCACATGGTGGCCTGTGAGATGCCCTCCATGTCTTAGGCAGAAGCAGAGCTGCATCGATGTGCTTGGGATGCACTACCTATCATCTGAGATAGTGGCTCTTTCAGGCACAACAGTGTTAGCTGATGTTGAGAATCTGAAGAAATGGCTTTGTGTGCGTCTTGAACGACAGCATCAGTACAGAAAAGGAAAATATCATTTAAACAGCAGATAAATGAAAGAAAAAAAGACAGATGACATGGAAGGAGAAGTCTTCTGTGCATTTATCCTCTCAGGGAACAGTAATATCATCACAGTAATACTTGTTACAGTCATCGCCTCCTTTGTGTAGCAGGTCTTCTGTTGTAGTTAGATATCCATTTCAAACTGGGCATCATCCCCTTGAAAATCAGAACAAAATGAAAAAGTTAAAACTTACTGTGCAAGTCCTTGGAGTTATCAATATGCTTAAAAACTTGCTGTAAAACCTGTTGGTCACAAACTACTACATGCTTGCTGTCATTAGATTGATAATTTACTGTTTTAGCAAGTACAAGGATTTCAGGTCATGAGGCACATGTCATTTTGGTATGAAATCTTTCATTATCTTTATAAAATACACATAAGAATAGCTTTTATATTGTTAGTGATATTTCAAAATGAACACTTACTAGATTGAACACACTTTCTTGATTGTCCATACACCATTTTTAGAAAAAAAAAGTCAAAATCTAAGTATTAAATATAATACATCAATTGAGGACAATTAAAACTACTGAGATTTGATCATAAAACTAAGCATTTAAATATCTTTATTAAAAGTTATTTGGGGATATAAAATTATAACTAATATTTAAATACATATAAATATCAGCAAATATTACATAAACATTACATAGATATAAATATCAGAAGTTTGGGTCTCTGAGGAAAATAATCTGTAATTTTTTCCCTCAAGTATAAGCTCCTTATTTTTGTACATTATACTATCAAAAAAAGTCATGGGAAAAAAAAATATATATATTTTTTTACATATACATATACACACATATGTGCATTTATTAAAAAATAAATAAATTCTTAAATCCATATAAATATTATTTATTATCTTTTGTAATAATTGCATATATATATATATATATATATATATATATATATATGTATGTATGTAATTTTTTAAATAAATGCACATAAATTTATTCATTTATTTTTTTTATTCATTTATTTTCTTTTTTTTGTAAACTGCTCCATTTAGAATTTAAAACTACTTCAGGCTGCAACATTTAACAATTTTAAATTTTATTAAAAAAAATTATTTTATAAACCATTTTATTATAAAACAATACACATTTCTATTTTACATTTATATATTAATATGAAGTATAATTATTCAATATATCAGGCTTTACACTGTTAGTAATCAATTTTAGCTTGAGTGCACATTTACCTGCACTCTTTCCTGCCAGGGGGCTGATGCTGTTATTGTTGACAGTCTGTTTGGGGTAGGCCTTGTCATTATTCATGGTGACCGAAGGAGGACTGGTCACCCCCGGAATGTCAGGGAGGCAGCAGGGCGGTGTACGGGCCAGTGGGGAGCTGCGACAATCCAGCAGGAACTTTCGGTCATAGATGATCCGGGTACCTATATAATCATTTAGTAATCATATCAAGATTATATTACAGGAAGGAAACAACAGTTCTACAACAACATCAAAGTTGACCAACAAGCCTGTGAAAACATTAAGGCCAGCCAGGTGCGTTCAGTAAGTTCCTTGATAGTATTGTGGGTTACATTCGATCTAAACATGTCTAAACACGTTCCTACGACTGTACGCTTTACAACGCTAAAGAGTTGCATCATTAAAAGCAGAGTCTTGTAAAGCGTCAATGTTTGACACGCTAATTTTCATTACATTTCTTCCTTATCAGAACAGCCAACGAAGTAGTGAGAACATACTATCAGCTCTCCTCCTATCAGCCCTGTTGAACTTACTGTGAACTGTCACACACAAACATCCTTGAACTACATTCACTCGGTGTGAAAAAGCTAATGAGTGCATATGGTATAGAAAACAGCCTGAAACACCTATAAACACAACCTACTGGATTACGCATAGAAATCTTGATATAAAGCTCTTGGAAATGTTTGTCAGGTGACTCTTTAGTGTTACATCATCATGGCTCATCTGATGATCTAGACAAAACAGAGATTGATAAACTATTTACAATAATAAGAATAGCCGTCCTTATGCACTAGGAAAACAGAAGTGGCCGTTTACAATGTGAAAACAACACAGTCACATGCCTCGAGAGGTGTCACGTCCTCTTTTGTCAACTGTTTACAAAATTTTGCCATCTGACAAAATCCACAATGTACATAAAACATAATAGTAATTATAATTATTTTTCATGCAAGACTATTTCAGTTTTTCCTCAGCTATACAAAAAAAAAACAAATATATATATATAAATAAATAAATTTATCTTCAAAAAGAGGAACATTATCATGAATATCATGCTATAGTACAACACCACACCAGCCTGTCCAAAATAAACTTGAAGGTCGTTCAAGGCTGTGATGTCATCTTTAGTGATTTTAATGTCATAAATAAAATGTTCACAATTTTAAATGGCTTGTAATTAAACTAAATTGTTTTTAATAATGTATATTATTTAATTTCATATCTGAGCCAACCAATTCCTATTTTTGCTGTACATTTTAAGCATATTTGGACAGTATTTCTGCCATTCCAACGTCTGAGACGACCTGCAGAACATTGTTTGGCAAGACTAATAAAGAAGACTGGAGTCGAGTCAATAAAACAATGTTCTTCTCGTCGTGACGATAGCATTCCTGAATTTATGACCCTTTACAGGTACAGTTAAAAGGCAAACAAACAATACAAGACAAGACAGGCGGGTTTCAGCGTTATGAGCACGCGCACCGCGGTCTGTCAAGTACAAAGACAATGCGAGCGGAGATGCATCGCTATGTCGCGGTCAAAACAAAAACAATGCATGCCCTGCGACAGCTGCGAATGCCCCCAAACGACTCATCTGCAAGCTCGTGACATTTACCTCCAGGAGTCGTGCTAAAAAGGGTCCCTCCGGGCGTTGTAGAGTAATCATGAGGCATGTGGGCCGCATCGTTGATTGTGACTCGTCTGGTGGTCGGGATTGCTTGACTGGTGGTCTTCTGATTACTCATGGACATTTTCAACACTAGTGCAATCTCAAATTCGGCCAGCTGCCTTAATCAAATAGTGTCTCTGCACCTTAGAGCAAAAGAATAAAACAGTTTAGCTCGAATTTAACAGGAAAACATGAATACGTTAACAGCAGTTCGGTATCAAGTTTTTTTGTAATCACTTACCTTGTCCGTTTGTGGCAAACTTGACTACATACAAAAATAAATAATACTAAATATTTGAGCCTGTAATGCACTTCATTCACACTCGCAAACTAGCTAAAATGCTAGCCTTCTCCGTGACCACGTTTTCTCTCTCACTCCCTCATGCACACACCACCACGCACTCAACAAAACACAAGCAGGAAAGGGCTATTTAAAACGGAGTATTGATGCAGGGGCGCCCCCGTTGGTGTCCGGCGGTATTACAACAGCGCGATGGGAAATGTAGTTTTTTTTAGACATTTACACGAGTTGTTTCCGTGACACTGATTTATGGACAAACCTTTACTTACCATTGGTGTACTTTCATGGCAACATCTCCACTGAAACTACGTGATGATCTTAGTGTTTTTGTAAAAAAACAAAACAAAAAACAAAAACTGAAAAGCTACTTTTAAACTATACTCTTTCAGAATCATACATCCTGTAAAAATGTTAGAAAATCCTAATTAATTTTCTTTAGACAGAAACATCAGAAAAGGGCTACTGTGCCTAAAATGCATAATTTAATACTGAATATGCAAAATATTATAATTTTGTCAACATCATAAAATTTTCTGTGACAATGGTGACAAGCTGGAGTTGAAAATTAACCTAGTTTGAACCTATCCTTTAGTCTCCATTCTTTCATTTTTGTATATTAATAGTGATAAATGAATGGTTAATCATTTATAAATACTAGATTTTAAATGCATCAATAATATTTGGCACATTCTCTTACACACGCACACAGTGTCACAATATGTCACATCTTTCTTTATTAATTTTTGTAAATGATCTGAGCTGGTGTGCAGGGTAAATGATCTATACATATCTTCATATCAGAATGAATCTGAATAAAAGGCTTGTATACATATTCAATGTTAGTATTTCCTCTCTCTGTTACAATAAAAAAAAAAGGAAATGAAAACATGTTCAAATAGCTACAAAGCCTCTACATTCCCCATGATATGGGCATGTATTACTGGATTCTAACTAATATGCTTAAAGTACATCCATAACAACTCTAATAAGGGTGCATAGCATTCTAATTAAATATAGTTTGTCATATATTTATACATATATTCTTTATTAAAAACATCTTTTTCTGTGCATGTGCGCAGTTGCATTCCTTAGTACAGAGTAATATGATATTGCGTTAATATTGTCATTAATCCATTCTAAAGGAGTATAGGTGAAGACTATTTTTGCAACAGTTAAACATTGTACATAAACTCTTTTTTTAATACATAATGATTGCAATGTTAAATTGTTTTGTTTCTTAAACAAACCAAAAATAAATAAGTAAATAAATATAAATTAATTCATTAAAAACACCCCCCCCCCCCCCCCTTGTTTTCAGGGATTTTACGTCTCAGTTAACAATTACAGCAGCGATTAGATATCGAACATGTATCCATGTCCATCATGCTGAGGTCACTTCCTTTACCCGCTTCCCAACACCCCAGATATTCCTTATACTCCTTTGATTGGATGTTGAATTTGCCGTTACATGTGTATTAACTAGAATAATGGAAGAGAAGTCAGTCAACATAAACCTGAGTGAATTGTAGAACACAATATAACTTACAGTGAAGGCAAAACTCGTGAGGGTTTTGATGCGAAGGGACGTGTGCAAACTCACAAAGCTAGGATCTGATTTGACGTTTTGTTTTTAAATATGAAAGTACAATCATTGTCATTCGTCCAATTGTCCATGAATTCCATAAGTCTTTTTTTTTTTTTTTTTTTTTTGGATTTTGGAGGATACGTTTATTTATTCATTCACTCACTCACTCACTCATAATGACATCCCTCAACTTAAACTACACAAATGTGTGAGCCAGTTTATCACGGTGTGCTCGTGACTATGTAAGCTACTGTGCTGTGATTAAATGCTGAGCACCGTACCTGATTTCATTATGCTTGCCAGCCGTTCAAAGAAACCTTGTCCATTAAAAGTGAAACAGCTACCGTTCAGTGAACTCGAGTTGGCATGTAGATCACGTAATTGCATACGGTGTGAGATACTCATGCATGCTGTTATATCTCTTGAATCGTATACGTCTTACAAATGCTACTAAAATGTTGGGTTAATACAGTATACTGAACACACAAGCGCTCGTAGACAGAAAAACACGCACGCACGCACGCACGCCGACGACGACGACGACGCAGTATTCCAACTGTTGCAGCACGTTTGATATTATTGCTTTGGTAGACTATACTTCAAGAGTTTTGTGTATGTTTGGGCTCTTTCGTAGTTATAACGACAACTAAAAAAAAAAACACCACACACACATGCAAATGACGCTAATAGGGAATCTGTAGTTTAAGCTTCCCATAGTTACCATATAACCTTGTTGGTGCGTGTTGGTAAAAGTGAGACATCCGAAGCCAAAAAGTGAGACAGACAGTTGTGAGTTCACAGTTCAGGGGTCAATTTTAAGGTGGACTTTCACAGTGCTGTCTGTGTATTTATCGGTCTATTTTTAACTGTACATCTAAATGAAAACAAACAAACAAAAAGAATAACCGTTTAAAACGCTTCCTATTTCATCCGAAAACCCAAACATTACAAAGGCAGTTACTCAGAGATAGTCCCCAAGCCCCACACGTCACAACTACAATCGTTTTTTTTTTTTTTTTTCACCGGCACAGCTTGATTAATAAATAGAAAATAAATAAAAACATCCAGGCCGAGTGCGGGCCCAAGAGAACAGCATGAAAAGCGGTGTTAACCAACATGCAATGCTACATTAGTCTGAAATCGGTCTGACATGGTGGTTTTAGTCGAGCAGCTGAGCTACAAATATGGATGAATGGATGGTCGGTAGGTCAGAGGTTAGAGTTGTGAACTGTGAAACAGAGAAAGCACATGCCCTCCTTAGGTTACCATTTTGGGTGTTACGTATAAAGCTACACTAACCTGCAACAAATAATTGTTTTTTTTGTTTTGTTTTTTTCAAACAGGGGGGCTTGAAATTCAAAACGAAAGATATAAAAGTAAAAGGCGGCAAAGGAACACGGATACGCTTCACAAAATGGAAATAAACGAACGCGGACGCTCATGAGCAGGAGAGCACAGTGGCTTGTTGTCATTCCCATGGCAAACACCAAATGAGCTCTGACCGATCCAGAAAAAAAGCTCAGTACCAAGCCAGAAGCGAGTACACATGCGTTAGATACCGACACACACGCACACACACCGACGCACATTCACGTAGCATTAGAGTGCATATATCACATTGAATAACAGGATAAAGGGCCTGTGGGAAATGACGTGACGGGCTTAGCGTCCACTATGCTGCTGTGTAATGACAATCAATTTGACAAAATAAAGAACTGTTGCTTTTTTTGGGGGGGCTGTTGTGTTCCCAAGACCCTTTGTTTTAAGAGTCTCTTGTTTTCAAGGTCAAAGGTCAAAAGTTTTTTTCCCTCCCCACTGCCAGTCCTGGAACGGCCCTTTACCTTGTACCCCTTCAGTTTTTTAGATAATGACAGCTCATAGGTCATGCACCAGCAGTCAGTCATGCGTTTACAGTTGACAGGAAGCACTTTTGTTGCTTTTTTTGGTGGTTTTCTTCACGTTTTGTAGAAAAAGTTCATGCCCTATGCTAGTTGTATGTTTCTTTTTTCATCTGTTAAAAATGTTACAAAACTACAGGTAGAGAACTCCATCTCCTTGTTGTTTTCCGGTGGCGCTCCGTAGTTGTTTGACTGTAGGATTTGGGTGCGATGTATTGTTCTTTCACTGCATGTTTTGTTTTTTGTTTTTTTCCCATCATCGTCCTATCTCCCAGTCGTGCGTAGGTGAAAGATGGTTTGGCAGTGGATGTTCGACCCTGGAAGAGCAATCCTTTATGAACAAATAGCTCCTTCAGAGAGACATTGTCTGAAGCACTCTGGCTAAAACATTAAACCGATGGACGAATCATTCAAGTTTAGCAAAGCTAGCCTGCCCCATGGTTTTAAAGTTGTTCTTATGTAATACTCTAATCATTTTACCCGTCCCGGGCTGTACCTTCAGGACAGTCTGTATTTGTCTCAGTGCTTTACTCTCCGTAGACTGGAGTGCTTCACGGTCTGGACATCCCTTTTCACATCCATGCCCAACTGAAAAGAAGGAGGGAGGAGAGGGACACGTGAGAAGTTGATTGAATCATTACACAAGTGTGTTATGTAGTTGTTAACTAGTGCTAATTTGTATTTACTGAACAAATATTCCCCCTTCATTAAACAAGTCTATGTTCTGAGTGATTGAACTGTCTGTCATTAATTACTCACCCTCATGTATTTCCAAAGACCTTCATTCATCTTTGGAACACAAATTAATTTATTATGTAAAAGCATTCACAAAAAGGGATCTTGTTGACACAGGAGCTGGCGTTCTGATGTAGAAACCAGATGCACTGTGCCTTGTTTACAAGCAGAGAAAGACATGATATAGCCTACCAGAAAACATGTCTGAAGACACAGAGGATGACTTGCAATTTTTTGCCCAGCCTTACTAATTCAAACCAGAATATACAGATGATGAACAAAGAGAGATAGACGTTTTACATTTACATTTGCTACGGGATTACTTTTTTGTGAGCAAAGAAAACATAAACTGCTTATAGCGCCCTGTAGTGCCAGTTTGAAGAGTATCACATACATAAACAAACCAGACACATGCGCTCAAGTTAAAGCGTAAACAACATAGACAATATATCCACGTAGATACGTTGTTTACGTGTGATACTCTCCAAAATGGTGCTATGGGGTGACATGGAGGAGATAAATTGTTTTAAAAAAAGTCCTTATTTTTGTTTTCTTTGTGCACAAAAAAAATTCCTGTAGCTTTGTAAAGTTACCTTAAGAACATGTGTGGTTTTGTTTACAATTTCTGGTTGTAGAGCAGTGTGAACGCGAACTGCACTAAACAAAAATAGTGAACACTGCTTTTGGTCTGGACCAACACAAAACTAGTGGATTTTCCTGGTGTAAATACACCCTTAATTTATGTTTCAAAGATGAAAGGTCTTGCGGGTTTGGAACGACATGAGGGTGAGTAATTAACGACAGAATTCACATTTTTGGATGGACTATCCCTTTAATATAATATCTATAAAATATTAGCAAACAGAGACTATATTACCCATCATAACTGATCATCTCAAAACAGTGAGCAAGATAAATACATCGGTTTGAAACTTTTATATACCTAAAAGAAACCAGATGACTTACCTTCCTCACCACATTCCCATGCTCATCAGTAAACTGCTCTTCATGTAGATGATCACTGGCGAGATCTATTGGATCGTCCTTCTGCAAGCAGGGAATAATAGTTGGATTAATTATCATTGCCAATTAATTGAAGTCAAGACTGTGCCCAAAATCATGTTTTTTTGCTCAGACTGGACAGGCCCAGGGGACACACCTGTGCCTTCCGTCTGTCCTGGTCCCATGCCCGTAATTCCCCCTCCTGATGGGAGAAGCCCAGCCCTTTATCAAAGGGCTGAGTGCCTAGCAGACGCCCCCGCAGGACCTCCGAATGGCCTGTATCACATACCGGTGTAAGTAGAGCCTCCTGTGCTACACGTGACTGATTGTGGTCCGGTGACGATGACATCATGGCCTCCATGGTCTGCCTCGCTTTGGGTTGGGACCAGCTGTGGAGGGAGTCTTTCTCCTGCGAGTAAGGCTGGAAGGCACCACTGCTGAGCCTGCGAACGAGGGACAGATAAAGATGGTGTAAAGTTGTTGGTCCATTCAAAATTTAATAATGGTTATAATTTTGCGAGAATAGCGAAGTCCACACCACAAACTATAAAATGGAAACGCAATCCGTACCTGTCCCCGTTGTGTTCAAGGGCTCGAGTCAGTCCTGTTCTCTCACACAACTGAGCGTAGAGCTGTTGCCCTGTAAGAACAGAAAACTTTTCCTCTGAACTTGCCCCTTTTCCACCCTTTCCTCCTCCTCTAGCTACACCTGTCAAACTGCCGCCCGCCGCCGCTGCCACCTCTGTCCTCTTGCCCTCCGACCTCTGACCTCCAGCCTGCCCGTTATAGTTGGCCTTTGGGACGGCGCCACTGGCCCATGCCTTTTCTGCACTTGCAGACACCGGCTCGTGCTGTATGTCATCTTCTTCAATGTCCTCTTCCTCCTCTTCTTCCTCCAGCTCCATGATAGAGCCGCTTGCCCCGCTGGCTCCACTGCTAGGCCTCCCCAAACTGCTGCAGGGCAGGCTCAATGTGTTAGCCTCTGAGTCATCCGCACGGCTGCTACCATCCAGAGACGAGTCTTCCACGGTCACCAGGGACGGACTGACCCCTGCCGGCCACACTTGCACGTCCGACATCTCCATCATAGTGTCCTCCTCAGTGGTGGCGATGGGCGCACACTCCAGACTCGACACCTCCTGCCAGTAGGGCTCAACGCCCAGTGGAGAGGGCAGGCTGTACTGCATAGAAGCGGGAGAGAGCAGCTCCTCCTGCACCAGCCCGTAACCTGAGGGATGGCCAGACAAGAAAGGCAACGCTAACACCACACAGACACAGTGGGGGTATGTGGGGAGTCTTGACCCTCTCAGAAAGGTCATGCAGAACACAGTGCTCTGGGTGCAGTCAAAGTCTGTCAATATATAAGTGAACAGAGGTGCTTTAACGCAATGCATTAACATAGTAACAGGGCCACAGAAAGCTCATTCTGCAGAGAGAGATTGGGTTCACTCACAACAAGCAATCCATTTTCAAAATAACTTTTAAAGAATATTCTGGGGAGTTTTCAACCTGAGGGTATGTAAAACAAAATTTGCGTTTACAATGATGTTTTAAAGGAACACAAAACTATTTTTTGAAAATAGGCTCATTTTCCAAACTCCCCTATAGTTGAACAGTTGAGTCTTAATGTTTTAGAATCCATTCAGCCGATGCACTTTTAGCTGCAGCTTAGCATAGACCATTGAATCTGATTAGACCATTAGCAACTCGCTTAAAAATGACCAAAGAGTTTTACCTAGTTGGGGACTATTTTCAGGCCCTGTGTAATATCATTGCCTACCTGTAGAAAGCAAAGGTGTAATCTCAATTGAAAACAATACTGGCACACTTATCAACTGTTTGCTTTAAATGATTCTATAATTTAAAGAGCTGTATTTAACACTATCTAAACACTACCCAAACTTGTGGTGTTTAAATGGCAATATATAGCACAAATATGGATGGGATGTTTCCTAACATTACACCACTGCTCAAGTATTCTTTTTAATCATATAAAGAACAAAAAAGAATGTGGCGTGAGTATATTGTGGGCTTAAAGTTCAAATAAATAAATAAATGAAAAAGAATTAGCCAAAAGCTAAACCAAAAGCTTGGTTCTTTCCAATATTTGTTGATTGGATGGAGACAGATCTGACCTTGCAGTCAATCATAGAGAGACAGGGACTGGAGAGGTCTGGCAGCAAGTAAGAATTCATTTTAAAGTCATTAAAACAATTTGATTAAACATTACAAGATCAAATAAATTAATTTAATTAAAGGGTTATTCTCTTACACTCATGTCATTCCAAATCCATAAAAACTTAATCTACACAATTTAAGATATTTTAGATGAAACTGGGAGGCTTGAAACTGTCCCAATGACTATTCTGACAATGTCTTGACAGTGTCTCCCAGTTTTCATCTAAGATATTTTAAATTGTGTTTCGAAGACGATCTAAACTTTCACGTGTTTGTGATTACTGACAAAATGTTCATTTTGGGGTTGAGTAACCCTTTAAGCATATACTTGAATGAATTATGAATAACATGCATTTGCAAATCAAATGATATTTCATTTTACAATGACGTAAATGTTTATTCATTAGCTACAAAAACAAAACATTTAACATTTCCTGGTAAGCTTCCAATATAAGTAAACTGAAACATATTCATTTACGTATGTGAGGAGACAATGTGGGACAAGTTTAAATTATTATGTTCGATATGTTGAAAACCCAGAATATTCCTTTACCGTACCTTCCCCCACCCCACACTAATATTCTCAGACTCAAAATTGGCTCATGTCAGCTCTTTCTTTCTCATATACGTATGAAAGTTGTGTACATGACCACGCAGTACATCCAACTTAATGAGTATGTAACAATGGCTTTTCTCTTGTGTATATGATCATAATGTAGGATACACATTCCTGGGATTGTTCAAATGGAATTGCATGGAACTGCAATCTACATAACTGAATTGTATTTGCATGAAATGTGTGCAACAGTATGCATGTTTAATAACAACACATAGGCATTCTGGATTTTAAAGTGTAACAGGGACCAACTCCACTACCAACTTTGCTGTATTTTATGTACTTCTTCATTCTTCCAGCACAACACAAATATATATAATGCATATATTCTTACAAATTATAAAAATGAAGTGAAATATACTCATCAATCATGGTTATTTTATCATTTTTGTATTCTATTGCTGGAGTCTGGGAGTTCACAGCTCTACTGCAGGGTGTCCACAAATTATTGTTTGATTTCAGATTAATTTTTGAGAAACAATAAAGAAATGCATCAACAAAAAAATAGAATACTAACTTAATATGCCTAAAGCAACCATAGCTTTGCTAAGAAGCTAAAGTCTAATGCATATGATTCAATACTTCAATAAACATTATATTTAGCTTTGCAATGTGAGCAGTTAAACAACGTATGGAAATACACTGTATGTAACCGAAAATACATTACATAATTCAATGCATTACCAAAACTCTACTATTCATATTTAGTAAGTTTAATTAATTTAGACCATAATAATATGGAGAGACTAGTTTTGTTGTAGCATTATGTTATTATTCATTTGACTAATATATCAAACAACTGGCACCATATGAGCAAATGTTGTAGCTGTATATGTAGGTGGATGGATGCATGGTTGGATGGATGATGTATTGCTGCATGTTGTATTGGAATGATAATGATAAGAAGAAATGAAGAATTATATTGCAGAAGAGAATGAGGATGATTTACAGCGATGAATTAGTGGAGACCTTCACTGTGCCCCCAGTAATGTGAATACACACTCGTGAGTCAAACACACACAGTGCACACTGTGAGACACAACATATCTACTTTCACTACAATACAAATAAGCAACACAACATGGGGCAAATGTGTAAAAACGTTGTTCATCGTTATGTACAAAAGCCACATATGAAGACATAAATCGAAAAGCTCCCTCACACAAAAACAGACACCCACCCACACAGGTACGCATGCAAATAAATGTACATAAACACACTCAAACAGTCAAACACACATCACATCACTGCACAACACACACAACACAAAATTATGGCTCTGAAACATCTTGATAACACACACAACATCTGAGTGATCTGATTATCTTATATGGCCTGACAGGAAGGTTAGATATTTCTTCCCACACACACACATACCGATTAGGACTGCATTCACATCTTATATCATGTGATAATTTCATTGTTTTATGCAGCTATTTTGGTCTCTTTGAGCCAGTGATTAGCCTCGGAAAATGACGGTTACAAAAATGTGATGTTCTTTGTGATAGATTCCGGTTTTAGCCACAAGGGGGCGCTAATAGCTACACGATTTTCATGTTTGTGAATACAGTCCATGACATCAGCAACAACACAGAGCTCTGCGGTTGAAAATGGTGTCACACTATCAATGCGTGACACACAAACACACCAACAGCAATAAATCAGTTGACACATAACGTTCCAAAAATGCTTCTGCAACCCGATACGATCACAGATCCATTTTCCAGAGCATTATGTAAACAGAACAGCAGGGCCTAAAACAACAATGTTAATATATTCACCAAAGATGAGAAGAAGAGTTACTGAAATTCAGGAATTCACCGCCAATCAGGAAAACAATTAGTGAAAATATACACAGGAAGAAACCTAGACGTCGAAAGCATGCCATGCATACACAGGTTTGTTATAGAGCAACATAAACAAAGGCCTCTTTTTAGGCCTCACAAGTACATTTTCTTCCAGAAACGACAGAAAAGAGCACGTCAAGCAGCATGCGCATGCATACAGACACAGCACAGCTCCCACACAAAATGGGAACTAGAAAACAAAACAAAACAAAGAATGACAGGTAAAGAGGAGGCCCAGAGGAGGTCATTATGAGGTCGGAGGTCGAAGAGGAGAGCTGTGAGGAGGAAGAGTAGGGCGGCTGGGCTGCAGATGACATGTTTAGAGAAAGAGAGGAGGAGGAAAAGAGAGACGAAGAGGCGCAGACACAAGTATGGAGGCCTGTTGTTGTCTTTTCTTGAAGTACTCATCCATACGAGCCTGCATACTCCTATCTGTCCCTCACTGGCATATTTGAAAAAATACACTTCGGTACCCCAAAGCACATTCAAATTGTTTTCTGGAGTCTTGCTATTTGTTTGCACCACTGATCCATCCTATGTCAATTTTGCATGCTTCACTCCATGAATATAAAATAAATATAAATATATTAAAAATTTCCCAAAGTCATTTTCCCCTTTATATATTATTTTCCAGTTGCATTCGATCATAATTATTATACTACTTTATATTACAATTGCATAGGAAGTTTCTACATACTATATATTTACATATTAGGGGTGGGTGGTATACCAGTAGACACAATTAACTGGTAGACATTTGTCAGCTGGTAGAGATTTTAAACTATTGTCTATGTCTGACGATAATGTTTATGCCTGAAAGCAAACAGCTGAGAAATAAAACACACGTGTAACGGTATACTGGATTCAGGCAGCTCTTAAAGTGACAGCAGTCTAATATTACTGCTGTCTGTCATTCATTCTGCTCTCGACTAAATCACTTTTATACTTATTAATAACTTTAATAAGTTATAATAAATATATATATATATATATATTTAAAGTACAAAGTGAAGAATATGCAGTGTTTTTAGACATTTGATTACTTTATATAATATATGTAAAAGTTCTTTTTTATGTGTTCTACTGTAGATTTTTCTAATTCTGTTTTACCTATTTCTTATAATTAGTTTCTTAGTGCACTTGAGTTTTTTAAATTTTATTATTATTATTATTTAGACTAGTATTATTTTTTTAATAGAATTATATTGACACTGGTGACAAGAATTTCAATGGAATCAAAAATGCTGATATCATAACGACTTTAAATAAACAAAAAATAACTAGCCTTTATTGTAATGAAAGATTTTGGTCTTATCGCCCACCCCATATATATATAATACAATTTTTTTTTATAAATATTTATTATGTATATGCTTCTATACACACTTGTATTTGCATTTGCTATAACACCATTTATGATACTCTGGGAGTACCTTTTGCATTCAGGAGACTTGAAATCTCATATATGTCAAGAAATGCCGCCACATGACAGTCGCTACTGAGAGGTTTGTTTAGTAATGAATGGAAAATGGTGGCAATGCCATGGCATGCCTGAGTCATCATTGACAAAATTAGAAAAACAGAGAAAAAAAACTCTCATTAAATCCTGTCTCAGACATTCTTTCAACCTAAATTTCATGCTCAGGATTTTGGGAGACTAGAGATAGTATGCAATTAGTGGCCAACCCATGCAGTTTCAAACATCTAAGCCTCGGTTTAATCTGTATCTAATGTTAGCTCATTGATTAGAAGATCAGTGCAAGCTGCAGTCCGTTCTTACCGTTGACGACACTAGGGGAAAGCAGAGTGCAGTCACGATCAGACAGTCTGCAGGCTCCTTCCTCCAGCACCTCGGGAAGCACCTGAGGAGCCTGAGCCTCCAGAGACTTCACAATATCTGACCGGTCAATGTTCTTCAGAGCTCCATAGAGGTTCTCCACTGAAGATGTGATGATGGAGGAGTATACAAATACAAGGAAACAGTTACAAAGAGTAAAATCAGTTACTGTAAATACATTTTTTAATTAATATTACAGTTTAGTTTTAATTTATTGCAGCAGTAGTTTCAATAGCTGCAGTGGCAGGACTTTAAAATAAGGTTCTTGTTAAAGTGCCCCCATTATGGGTACTGAGAGGTTCATATTTTGGTTTTAGGAGTCCCCAACAACAGGTTGACATGCATGCAAGGTTAAAAAACACTTTCATTGTCATATAATATGCTTTTTTTTAATCTTACTTGCTCAAAGACTCCCAAACGATTTGTTTAATGATTAATTTTTCCATACCTATACTTTGCGTGATGCTAATCTGCAGTGATTGATCTGATTGGTCTCATTTTCATTTCATCATGCCTGTAATGACTGATAAAGCATTGTTTGTGAGAGCAGTTATGGTACAGCATAACAGCAAAAACCGCTCCAAAAGCAGCACCTTGTGACAAAGAATAAATTTGCATTTTCATTCAGACCAATGTGAAAAGACCAACAAGTGGGTGGGCAATATGTTCATATTTAATGATGACAATGAGCTTTGTTATAAAAATGATTTGTTTCTTCTTTTCTTTTCTTTTCTTTCTTTTGAGAGACTTTCAGATTTGAAACTTGTTTTCATTCACTTAGAGTTGTGTTACACACTGTATGAAAGGTCATTTTCAAAAAATCTATTATAGGGGCACTTTAACATTATTTAACTACATTAATACTAACAGTGAAAAATACTTAGAAAGCATGTATTGTTTATTAAATGTTCATATCAATATTTATCAATGCATTATTAAAATGAACTAACACAAATTAAAATGAACAGTTCTGTTTTTATTGACTAACACTAATTGATAAATAAATACAGTTATTTTTGCTATTTGCTCACGTTCCACATTAACCTTCCATTTATTACTTTATTCCAGCTCAGGGTTTTTAAATCAATAGCTTTCATCTTGGTTTATGATAATAATCCTGATGTATAAAGCCACAAAGATGTAGTGCGTTAATTTTGGATCCTCACTCTTGGCCTTCTTGCCCTCTCGGCTGACCCACAGGTTGAGCAGAGCGGAACTCTGGTCCAGGAGAGAGTTGGGATTCTCCACTCTGATCCGGTTTATGTCATCCACACTGAACTGCAGCTCCCTCGCCAGCTCTATAAACGAAAACAGACAAAAGCACTTATGAAATGTGAGTAAAGGGAAAAACTGAGAGGTAATGAAAAGAGATACAAGAAGTAAATCTCTTACCTGTCCAGCTCAGTCCCAGCTGTTCTGCTATTACTGTGATCTTTAACTCAGTTCTCTCCATGGCATTCACAGTGGCTGAATCAAAGACAAAATATATCACTGTTTCCACTGACAGTCCAATGATGAACCACTTTAATAACACACCCAGCTATGCTAGTGGATAATATATATTTCACTATGGCTTTTACTGGAAATCCCAAGAGACGTAATACAAAACAGGCTATAGATCACAGTAACAATATGACCTTTTTTTGTGGTTAGTTGATATATGATCTTATCTGTCATATATAAAGAACATTTGCACTACCATTTAAAAGTTTAGGATTGGTATGATTTTAAATTGTGCTAACAAAGGCATATGTATAAAAGATGCCGTAAAAACTGCAACTTTGTGAAATATTACTACAATGTAAATTACGCTTTTTTTATTTTAACATAATTTAAAATGTCATTTATTTCTGCTGAATTTTCAGTATCATTATACTCGAGTCTTCAGTGACACGTGATCCTTCAGTAATCATTTTAATATGCTAATTTGCTCCTCAAGAAACATTTTATATTATTATTAACGATGTTGAAAATAGTTCTTGCTGTTTTACATTTTTGTGAAAACCATGGTACATTTTGTTGTCATGATACTTTGATGAAAAGAAGATCAAAAGATGTTTTTTTGAAACTGAAATCTTTTGTAAAATCATAAATGAAATCATAAATCACTGTCATATTTGATTAATTGAATGCATCCTTGCAGAATAAAAATATTACCAACTCTTATTTTTGATCAGTAATGTATACTTGGGGTTGGTATATATATATATATATATATATATATATATATATGAATAATGAACATGTAAGATCTTATCAGTAAAGATATGAATAACATAATGAAAACAGCCTCTTCTAAAAAGGCACTTTCATTGTGAACTGTATGTGAAATTAATGTAATGGACATATTACAGCCACTATATGATAAAACACCTTGTTAAATTGCCACATACAATAAAATGACCATGATTAGTGACTGAAATGATAACATCGGTCATCACTTACCAAGACCTGGTCAAAATCTGCTCTCTACATACATTACTTGGCTTCATCTGCTTCGAGAACAATGAAGATACGACGTGTTTTGGATGCCAGTGCTGATTGGAACCTCCTGGACCCTTTCTATAATCACTCCCCCACCTTCAACACCTCTTTACAGGCAGTTTTTAGCAGTCCTTTCCCTTTAAAGCTCATTCTCAAAGCTGGAGCTTGCCATGCTAAGAGTATTTATGCTGGAATCAAACCAGCACCATGCGCTAGATTACTGCTCATTCGCTCAGTAAATATAAGGGCCGCCCGTTTCTCTGAACTGTTTGTGTAAGTAGTTGCCCCTCTGAGCGCAATCCCAGCATCACCCTCATAAAAGAGAGCAGTGCTCAGCATCCAATGCCCAATCACAGCCATGCATGAGAGAGTGGGCAGGTATAGAAGCAAGGATATGGGCACAGCATTCAGAAACCCCCTCCTCCACACCTGAGGGGATGCGTCATGGTGCTGCTATGTCTTACCCAGGCCAGGCTCGCTCAGGGCGCTGTACCTCTCCCTCAGGGCGAGAGGGGTCAACGTTCTACGCCGCTCGTCGCTACCCACCACCTAAGACAAAAATACTGAGTAAATCCTGTGATGCAGTTTTGTCTTTCATACAGTATTTATGTAAATTCATCAAAGCAAAATGCTCATGTATAAAAATAGCTTGAAGGTATTATAATACACAGAAAGAGAATCTGGAGACAATATTACATCTGAAACAGCAACTGCATCCTTTTTATTTGCATTTCTCCTATTTCTAAAATGGGTATGAGATATATTTTTAAAAAACTGAGCGAAAGTTGGATGAAATCAAGGTAAATAGTGCAAGACAGCACATGGTTTTGATTTTATTGTGCAGCAGTTTTTTCCATTTTATATTTTTTAAGGCGTAAATCTAATGTATTCTCAAAACTAACTTCTCATTTAAGTTTAATCCATTTAAGTACAATTTAGAATGACTTTTACTTCTGTAGCCTAAACCATAACCTTTAAGGAAGAATACTGAGATATATCCTGAATGCCATGTGCCCTGAAGAAGAATTATAATTTCTTTAATCATGCAGTTTAATTGAATCCGAGAGCTAAACAGTCCACTCGATAACTTGTACAGTCAATTACATAAACTCCTTTATGAGCTGGAGATCAGTTAGAAAAACAAAAAACAATTTTTTTTTTGACCATTTATTTATTTTTATTTATTTATTTAGACATGTTTAGTTTTCCAAACATTTTTTATTTTATTTTATTTTTTTAAATAAAATACTCATATCCTCAATTAGCAAATTTTCTTATAAATAACATTTATATATATATATATATATATATATATATATATATATATATAATTCAGACATTTACATTATAATATTTAATTC
>JAUCMS010000048.1:4688745-4700994 GCA_032357445.1 Enteromius radiatus
TATTATGTAAAGAAAAACTTTTATTTTGGATGCGATTAATCGCGATTAATCATTGCCCAGCACTAATATTTATATAACAACACAATAAAACTGAAATAAAATGTACAACCTATTTTATAATATGATGGGGAAAAAAAATCTAAATTAAAAATAAATAAATAAATAAACACATAAAAAACTGAAAAAAAAAACCCATAGTAAAATACAGCAAAAAATATATATATATATATAAAAATACAAAAGTGTAATTAAAAATGTATTATATTATATTATTCGTGTTCTTTGTCAGAAATCATAAAATATATTTATTTGAATTCAATAATATTTATTTACAAATATTTTTTTTTTATTCTGTATTTATTTACTTCTAGTATAAGCACGACAAAAACAAATTTTTCTCAGTATTTTTGTCTGGTTTTCAGTACAAATGTTAGAGTATAAATTCTAAAATGAATACATATTATACATATTCAGATTTGCTTAAGAAGACTTTCTTTCTGAAAAAAAGTATCAAAACTTTTCACTTAATTTTTTTTTTTATAAATCTGCCAGTGAGGTCAAGAAAAATAAACTTAATTCAAAGGGAAAAGAAGTTTGTTTTTCTGACCCCACTGACAGGTTTTTCTAATGTTTTGTTTTAGCATAAATCCACTTCATTTGAATAAACTTGCCTCTCAGGTTAAGGTATCTTGAATGTTTGGTAAACAAGACAGAAATACTAAGCAAGAACGAAATACTAAGTAAGAAAGAAACTAAGAACATATTTCTTGCAGTGACAAGTATTAATTAAATCATTAAGGAACCAAAATAGCAGAACCAGAATTGTTAAAGCATATGCACACACAAACACACAAACCCTTACCCTAGAAACTGCATACTGGAAGGCCCTAGAGAGATAATACGAGACGCGAGTCCCTCTCCCTCCACGAGAGGAGGTGGGGTGGTGAGTTTTTGCGGTTTGACCAGACGGCAGGTAATGCGTGTCGGGGCGGCGCAGGTGCGTGGTGGGATGATAACACGAAGACCATTATGTCTGCTGCCACGCATAGAGCCGCCTCTCGCATCCACCATGAAGCTGACCAGAAACCTGTCAAACAGTGAGCAAACCCGCTACAATGACTCTTCAAAACACCTGAAAGTAATATATGAAATATCCCGGTATAAAGCTAAAACGTCTTCAAAAGAACCTGCTTCCTAGACACTTGATGACAGTGAAGACAGGTATAAAAATAAGCATTTATGACCAACAGATAAATACGGAGATAAAAGCGGTGAGAAGCCATTAGCAAGGGTTGTGAAAATATGTGCACTGACCCAGTGTGGATGGGGCTGGCCACTGGGCTAACGTTGTCTGAGGTCTCTGTGGCTGGACTACTGGGGATTAGAGAGTCTTCGTCATACTCCTTTGGCAAAGGGACAGGTGTGTGCTGCAGACACACAGGAGTAGCACAGATCACACAGACACAAAGACACACACACATAAACAAAGGTACAATGACAGCTTTATGAGACTGAGAGAGAGAAAGAGACAAGTCTGCTTGGAAAACCAGGTCATAGCAGCTAGTTAAGCTGTTTTGGAACAGACTTAATTAACTAAAACTCCTTCGAACCTTGCCACAATGATCTAGTGGTCCTAACAAGCTTGGAAAAGATGGTCTACCAGGCCAGAGTCTACTAGAGGGCCTCAGCAAATGTTCAAGTGAGGCACAAAATGACTTCAAATAAGACAAAACAAGCATTAAACCCCTAAAAACTAAACATGTAAAAAATGTTTTTGTTCCCAGAATCTTAAAAATCCTGAATATATGAGGAAGCTTTATTCTTACAGTGAGCTGTGAATGCCATGTAAATGAATAAAATGTTAAATTGTTACTTAGAAAAATTTAATGTGCAGTATTTTTGTTATACAAATCTCTGAAATGTTGTAACAGGAAGAAATTGTGATTTTTAAAAAATAGATTAATATTAAACAATAAATAATCCTTATCCAGTACACAAATGAGTGGAAAAGTTACATAAATTAATTTGTTAAAAAGAGAAGCCGCTTTCAAAAAAAACATTCAGCTCTTAAAACCTCAGGAATCCTGAAATTTCATAATAATTGATTTATTTTACTTATTTAATTTTTTACATGTGCTATGAGTAACCATATATTTAAACAGCTTGTTTAAACAAAACAATGAGAGGCCTTGAAGCTGAGATCTTAAAAAAGGTGACCAGCTAGAAACCACCAGGCTTTAGTAAGGAACATGTCTTTATTCAGCACATAAAGCAAAAAAGAATAATACCTGGTCCAACATGACAGTTTCAGGTGACACGCATGGAATTCTGGGAATTGCGGGTGAGTAAGGTCTGGAGAGAATGAAGGAGATATTTGTAATCTAACTTTAATAGAATCTTAGCCAAAGGACAAATCTGTTGCTCTTGTGACCTACGTCGTGCCCATCCCGCTCTCAAAGTCTCTCAGGGTTTTCTTAGGAGACAGAAAATCATCATCCTGGTCTTTCAGGTCATCCAGCTTCAAATAGCGAGCCCCATCCATCCCGAGAAGTTCATCACCTACATAAAGCACCAAATATGTCAGAGACACTGATGTAGGAGGTTTGCAGGAAAAGGAGGATTAATAGAAAGGAGAAGCTTAGATGTTATTTCATCATTTACAATCCATCATCATTCCCGGTCGAGCACATACAAGAACCTTCACTCATTCACCAAGTTCAAGCAATGAAGTCATACACACACAGAGCCAATGGAAAACATGAAGAAATCAAGACACTCGATAAGATTGCATGGTTTTGGTTACTGAAGTGGGCATGCCTGGTAGTGCAGAGAAGATCACACTTTATCTGCATGGGAGAGATAGTTTGGTGTTATTGTAGGGGCTTAATCACAGGTGTTCAGAGACGCGTAAAACAGCCACTGTGACAGTTCATTTTGGAGCCCTCTGCTGAGTCAAATAATCATCATTAGTCAATTACTAAAATTATCCACTCCCAGTGTGACTCCCATAGTGTTTGGATAAAGAGAACCTCATCTATGGGTGTTTCTTAACTACAGGCACTATTATGTTCCAGCGGTTGATTTTTTTTTTATTAACATAAACACATTTTGGCATTTATACATTTATATATAATTTATTATAAACCTTTTATTAAATAAAACTTTAAAACTTCATTTTTTTTACCCATGTCTCAAAATAAAAATATGGAAAATAACTATAAATATATAAACATATAATATAATATAAATAGCGCTGTCAAACTAATTGTGATTAATCACTTCCAAAATAAAAGTTTTTTGTTTACATAACATATGTGTGTGTACACATGCATGTATATATTTAAGAAAAATGTTACGTTTATATATTAAATATATTTATACATGCTACAATTTATATTAGTATAAATATATAAATGTAAATACATGTCATTTAAAAAAACTAATTTATGCTGTATGTGTGTCATATACATATATACATAATAAATAAACACATATATATTATGTAAACATTTTTTTTTTTTGGATACGATTAATTACAATTAATCATTTAGCACTAAATATAATATAATATAGGTTAATAGTTGTACTTACATAAATACACATTAAATATAATATAAACACATCAATTAAATATAATATGTATATAATATATGTTGGAAATTGCAGTGTGAAAAAGTGTGTTTATTTATTTAAAGTCCACATAGTTGAAGAAACACCCTTAGAACAAACTGAGAACACAAAGTAATTTTTTCGGATGCAGTCCTGATAATAATGGATCCACAAACACATGTTACTGTCAGTAAAGGAAAAAGAAACATCATGACCTATTATGGCCGACGCTGTAATAACACGAAGCGACATGTTAGAATAGAAAGCGGTTAGAGAGACTTGAGGGCCAGAGACGAGATGAGAGTGCTTGAAATGGAGGCACACGTGTCACAAACCACTGAGAACTGGACAACCAAGCCAGAGAGAGGGAGACGCTCCTACCTAATGTTAGCTGAGCAACTCCTACAGCAGGAAGGAAGAAGGAACATTTCAGGCTGGCGATGCCACCGTAGATTTACAGTAGATTTAGATTATCAAGAAATACTTGCTTTTGCTTTCTCAATCCATAAAAGTCCTGAATAAATGGAAATTTATCAATCATCTCTCAGAAGAAACAAACACATTTAATGATTAGAGCCAAGGAAGGGAAGGGATCAATGATAAATTGAATAGCCCTGTCCAAACTTTCTTCTGCAAAACACATAAGGAAATTTTCAGCAGAATGTCCAAGCTGCTCTTTTCTTTATAATAAAATTAGCTATCAAGCATCAAAAAAGACATAAAAGCAACACAAAAGTGTCATAAAGTGCTATATTCCAAATCTTTTAAACCAATATGATAACTATGTGTGAAAAACAGATTAAATATGCATTTAAATGCTTCAGGTTATATACAAAATGCTTTAATATGCATAAATTATTCTATGCGTGTAAAGTAGTTATAAGATCTCTAACCTCTAGTTCACTTCTGACTGTCACTTTGGTATATGACCTACTGTACCAGCTCATCTGCCTACTGGCTTGTGTTTATCATCCAGAGTCTAGCACCAACCTCACGGCACTGAGACCTTGTCACAGCAACTGAGAATCAGTGCTTTAACGCGGCATTTACTGCAGTATGATCCTTCAGGCTAAATCCAATCTGAGCCACCCGTACGCACCTTCATCTTCCGACACGTCCAGTATCTCATCCACCGTCTCCGGGAAACTCATGCGATGCTTCTCGGTGGTGATCTGAGGCATTGAGAGGGAATATATGAACAAAGACGGTGAATATTGCACAAATCAAAGATGACAACCCGATTACCCAGAGATGAAAGATGATGGAATAAAAAGCCTTGGAGATTGAAATCACAAATTCGGACCAGATAGTGTTAATGAGATGCGAACGGCTCTCACCATAGACACGGATTCCTCAGTCACCAGCTTTAACACATCAATGACAGAGATGTAACCTAGCCTCTTAGCGATACCCAGAGGTGACGTCCCATTCTGTCACAGATAACACAGCCAGGTTACTTAATCTCACATATGTGTCTGATAAATACATATTTCACCTGTCTCTATATATAAATAATTACTACATATTAAAACATTCAATACAAGTTTTAAGTTTACATTTACTTTCGTCATTTAGCAGATGCTTTTATCCAAAGCGACTTACAAATGAGAACAGTGGAAGCAATCAAAATCAACACAAGATTAATATATAATAAATAAAAAGAAAACAGATAGAAAAGATGCACTAGTTTTTCTTTTTTTACTTTTTAGATACACTGTGCTGTGGTCATGCTGCTCTTCTCAGCAGGATGATTATTAAATAGCAGCTTGACAGCAAAATCATATACTATTTTGTATGAGAAATTTTGTATTTTAAGTATGAGGAAGAGGCTCTGCTCACTGTGGTGATTTCATTGGGGAGGGCTCCATGTTTTAGCAACAGGGTGACGATGTCTGTATGACCCTGCTGGGCTGCTTGATGTAAAGGAGTGTAACCCAACTGGAAAAGATAAAAACATACTGACACTGAAAGGTGTGCAAAGAGCGGCCTGTGTAGTGTGTACAGGACAGACAAATACGGAAAATACAGAGTTGCAGCACTTACTCTTGTCTTGCTGTTAACATGGGCTTGCTGCTGGAGTAAGAACTTCACCATCTTTATGTTTCCATAATGACATGCCACATGTAAGGGTGTGTAGCCCATCTAACAGAGAGAGAGATTTAAAATGTGAGAAGGAAAGTATGGAGAGAACAACTAAATGAGTAGGTTTCAGGGCATATTGAACATCAGTGCCAAATTTAAGTGTTTAAAAAACGAAATATTTTAATGGGGTGAAGAATGAATTTTGAAAAAAAGTTAAAGATCGCAGCTGAATTTCAGCACAGCTCATTAGTGGTGCTAAAGCAAGCATTATTATTAGCATTGATGATAGGATTAGAGTTTTTATCAGACACCCAAGGCCTTGAAGCTTTCACTGAAGGAGGGATCTGAGCCATATTTTTTTTATCAGAATATCAAAAAGAACTGTGAAAGCTTATCTGTCTTGCCTTCACTCAGAGCACCTCAACAACACTGGATACAGAATTCACATTTGCAAATAAATGTGTCTTAGCAGTATGTGGAAAAGACTACCCAACACTGATAAAAATGTATTTACTCCTTTTTTTTAGTCTCCAAAGAGACCTAATTATCAAGCTGCTACTGCTCTAAACAACTGCCCATGACCACCATTAGCATATTTCCTCCCTCAAGCTGCTGCAGCAACAATGTCTTGTAAGCAATGCACGTGTTTTGTAGTTGGATGCAAAAGTGAACATGAGATAAGAGCCACTGAGGACACATTGGAATAGTTTAGTTTTTCATGGTAATGAGCAACAGAATGCACAAAAAAACAGAAGGGAGTGGTGTCATGAGCAGTAGCTTGTTATCATTTAAAGAAAAATGCACTGAAACAGGTTGCTGAAAACAAAGCTGTTTTTGATAAGGCAAAATTGTTGTTGTTTTACACAACCACTGAATTTGTAATATAGTTATTTTGCAAGCATTTCATGAACAACTTTCCAAAATGGGCATCCTACATCCCCTTTAACAACTGCATAACAATGGCCTAAAATGCACAGAACATCTTAATAACATAGCACAGTGTTGACAAGATTTGTAGTGGCAAAGGAAATGTAGATCTAACACTGCTTGTCAATTTAACACTAGCACAGACTAAATTGCACAAGGCTCTGAGGTCTAAATTTGAGGACATTCTACAGATGGCCCTGCGGAGTCTGTGTATCTGTGTGTGTTTCTTTGTGCATTGAAGTGTCTTACCCTTGAGGCTGCATAGACTGAAGCACCCTGCTTCACCAGCATGTCTGCAATGCCCACATGCCCTTCCTGAGCAACCAGGTGCAGAGGTGTCAGCCCATTCTGTACACACACAAATAGGATATCAAAGGAATATTAAATGCATCCTTTCTATTCCTCGTGCCATATTCTTTTTTAGTTTTCTATTTGTTTTGTTTAGTCAGTCTCTCTCTGACGTAGACCAAATACCACTTATTTAATTTTAAAGAGTAATCACCTTGTTGCCCAGGTTAACATTGGCCTGTTTGGAGATGAGCAGTGCCACCATATCAGGTTGCCCCTCCTGTGACGCCAGGTGAAGTGGGGTGATGCCCTGTAGTGATTCTGAGTTGGCATTAGCACCATACTGCAGCAGACTGCTTGCCACCTCTAGTTGGTTCTGCTTGGCTGCGATATGCAAGGCTGTGTAGCCGTTCTGTCAAATGGAAGACAGCTAAAAGTTTTTGTCGGACGGCTTTCAAAAGTGTGAAATAGACTGCGATCCTTAACGTCACAGCTAAGAATATTCGCCTGCCAAGATCTTGTAATGTGTATATGTGTATCTTACTCTCGCCGTGCTGTGCGGAGAGCCGCCCTTGCTGACCAGCAGCTTGACTACATCAAGGTTGTTGTGATGGACGGCCACGTGCAAAGGGGTCAAGCCATTCTGAGACAGGAGAGAGGAGACACATGGCCTCAGTCAGCCACCGCTGACCGTCATCTGATATTAGCAGATGAGTACTGAGATATCAGATGTTTGTCTTGATGAATTACCTTTCCGGCTGCATTGGGATTGGCCCCTCTTTCCAAAAGCAGCTCCGCCACATCCACTTTCCCATATTTACATGCTACATGTAGAGGAGTAAATCCTTTCTGTAAGTAAACACAGGTTTACACATTAAGAATGCAGATGAAGATGGGACTATTTTGTTATTTTTTATGTAAATGACCATTTGTTAAGCTCCACCCACCTCAGTTATGGTTGTTAACTTTACAGAATGTCACTTTTTTTTAATAATTTCTATAAAACACACAAAAGTCCAGCAGCTGGCAATAAATGCTAGTATGATTGGGTCTTCTGTAATGATGTCTTGGGCATGAGCATGACATCATTAACCACGCCCCTCCAACTGTAAGCTTTAATTTCTGAATGAATCATTTACTTTACTACATCCAATTATTTTGCAGCCACACAGTCTAGTTTACTCATTCAGTATTCTGTTTCTCTTTTGAAAGTATGTCACAATACAGAAGTAAAATCGGGCGCAAACTTCAACAAAAAAACAACCTTGGTCATTTTGGTTTGTTGGGCATTCCCGTCGAGCAGGATGCGTGTGGTCTGTGCATGTCCCTCGCGGGCAGCGATGTGCAAAGGAGTGTGACCTGCCGTGGTGGCCGAATCTGGATTGGCCTTATGTTCCAAGAGCAGCTTCACCAACTCCTTATGTCCCATTCGAGCCGCACAATGCAAGGGGGTTTGATCATCCTATGAAACGAAATAGAGAAACCTGAGACATCTAAAACAAAAGCAGACAAATAGAGATAAATCAGCTTGCATATTTGGCGTACCTTCGCTTTGGCATCCACCTGTGCATTGTTCTGCAGCAAGAACTGAGCCACCTCACAGTGCCCTGCTCTGGCAGCCATGTGCAAAGGGGTCTCCACTTTCTACAAAGGCAAAGTGAAATACAGTTTAGTTCAGAACATTTAGTTGTGAAAAGAAAACGGTGATCGCTGCCATAATCGTTGCTAAAGACATTAGCCCATTTATAAAGTAGAATAGCTGTGCCTTTGGGATTTGATTGTTGGGTATCTCTGAGGTTCTGAATAGATTACACAGTTCTTACCACATTAGATGCGTTGGGTGAAGCTCCTCTCTGAAGTAGACTCTTCACTATATTGAGATGCCCCATGAATGCAGCTACATGAAGAGGGGTCAGACCAGACTAGAAGACAAGAACATGCATTTTCGCATTTTCAGTGCGTTTAAGTTCTGTCATTCAACAATGGATCAACAAAAATATAACATGTAGTTTAATAGTTTGTGTTTATGGATGTTATTCGTGATTTCCATAAACAAACTACACGTTATTAATGCTGCATATATTATCAAAAGTTGGGGTCGGTACAATTTATAATTAAAGACGGAACCAAAGCGCATCACTGGCAAAAAAAATGCTCAAAATTGGCTGCTCGACAAAGAAAATAATTTCAAACAAATAAAAGTTGACACATCATAGTCTGACAAAGAGCCTGTGCGCTCAAAACGTTACCTTGTGGGAAGTCCGTTATCAAATTATTTTGCATTTTCGGAGCCTATGGTTTGCAGACATTTGTTTGTTATTGAAAGAAATCTCTTATGAAAAAATACAGTAAAAACCATAATATCGTAAAATATTATTACCAATTAAAATAGCTGTTCATTATTTGAATACACTTAAAAATTATATTAATAAATTAGGAAGGATGAATTGCTTTCAGTGGCACATAATCCTCTGGAAATTATGCTGATTTGAAAGTATTCCTTATTAGTATCAGTTTTTAAAACAGCTGTGCTGCTTAACATTTTTGTGGAAGTGGTAAAACATAAATAGTAAGTTCAAAGAGCAGCATTTATGAACTATAAAGCTTTTAAGACGTCATTTTTTATCACTTTAATGCATCCTTACAGAATAAAAGTACTAATTTCTTTAACAAATCTTATTGACCCCAAACCTTTGAAGGGAAGTGTATTATGTTGATATATTCTAGCCTTGTGAAGTAATCGTGAAGATGTCACTGTTCATTCCTACACAGCCTTTCTATTTTCTACAAGGGTCAAGCTAAAGGCATAGATGGTGCAAAGTGAATAGAGGTTATCCATCAAAGTGACAGCTGGGGAGCAATCTGACCTCAGTCACGGCCTCCAGAGACGCTGAGTGCTTCAGAAGAAGGTCCATGGACCGCATGTGGTTCTTCTTGCAGGCAATGTGCAATGGAGTGAATCCATTCTAAAAGACAGTCGAAAAAATCAGCTAATATATACACACTTTGTTCAACTGTACGTATTACATTAATTAAAAACAACATATGCACTAACCAGAGCACGAGCATTAGCTTTTGCCCCCTTGTCCAACAGCACCTTTACCATGCGGTGGTGCCCACAGTGGGCCGCAACATGCAGCGGGGTCAGGTGGTCCAGGGTGATGTCATCGATCTCTGCATTGTATTGCAGCAGCTGCCTCACGCAGTCCATGTGATCACCCTGCGCTGCCATGTGGATGGGTGACAGGCCGTTCTGCAAGGACGAACACATTATTATGAATAGATCAGCATGATTATGGCATCAAAAAAAGCTAAAAATCCATTACTGTGTGGTCTATCTTAGTAATACAATTTGGTCACCTTGGTCTTGGCTTGAATGGGAGCACCCTGGTCTAGCAGGATCTCCACCACACGTACATGACCGTTTCTGGCTGCACAATGCAGCGGCGTCAGCTCATCCTGTGGATAACAGAAAGAATAAGCAATTTTGTAAATCCTCTGTATGAAGGATTTTTCAGCCATGTTTCAGTGCATCCTATGTGAGTTTCAATTTCTGTCCTTATTTATATACACATTAAAGCAAACCATTAAAACAGTGAGTTGTCACAAAGAGAAAATACCTGTTTTTCCCAAGAGGAAGTAAAATAGGTCATTCTCCATGAGCTAGACTTAAATAAGTCAGATTCAGCAGTCTCAGCAGTGCCATTTTTCATCTCAGCCAGTAAATAATGTCACTGTGAGATTTGACTACAGTTGGATAGATGCTGTGAATTCAATCTAATTAGATTTTTATGTTGTATTTACATTTTATTCTCTCATTTTCTTTCATTTTTTTTTCCAATATGTTTATATGGCCTGTGAAGGATTAGCCTGCATTTAATGAACGTGTAATGTGTGACTAAAATGTATTTTATTCATAAAATTATTTAAATGTAAAAATATATTATATGATTTTTTTGGGGGGTTTGTTTTTTTGTTGTACATTTTATTTTATTTCAACTTTAAATCAAAATGACTTTCAATAGTTTTAGCTTAAGTTATCAGTAACAACACTGCAAACTGAGATGATAAAACTGATTATGAAAATATTTTACACATCCCTAATGGATACTGTACCTTTGTCTTGGCATCTATCTGAGCTCCTCTGTCCAACAGAAGCCGCACCATAATCACATTCCCCCTCCTGGAAGCAATATGTAATGGAGTAATGCCATTCTTCAAGAGAAAAGGAGAGAAAGTGAGAAGTTCATGTAATGTTCGCATAGTAGTAGTAGGAAGCATTTAACGTGAGAGCTGCACAGACCTTGGGCGTGAAGTTCACATTGGCTCCTCTGTTTAACAAAAGCTGGGCGACACTGAGATTCTCATAATGGGCTGCGATGTGGAGAGGAGTAAAGCCAGTCTACGAGAAAAGAGTGTAGCATTTCATTGAGTCAGTGTATATACAAAACAGCAACACCTACGCTGATGGATCTTTAAACAAAGTCAGTTCTGTTTATCTTGTCACATAGTCATCACTGCAATTACAAGCCAAAAGCGGCTGCATTGAGCTCAGTGAGTCATGATGCGTAATCTCACTCGTGGTGAGAGAAAACCTTACTTTGCTGAGGACGTCTGGGTTTGGGTCGTTCTGCAGGAGTACAGCAGCAGTGCGCGTGTCGTCGTTACGTGCCGCAATGTGCAGGGCTGGCAGGCGCACTTTGCCCTTGGTGCCATAGTTTATCAGAAGGGCCACAACGTTCTCGTGACCCTGCTGAAGAGCTACCGCCAAAGGAGTAAAGCCATCCTAGAGGACGAAATCAAGAGTTGTAGGGTCATTTGGGTTTGATTTCTGCTGAGTTTGATTTCATTGCGTCACTCACCTCAGTTGGAAGGCTCTGATTGGCTCCATGTTCAAGTAGATATTTGACAACTTCTAAGTGGTTCTCCTGTGCTGCCATGTATAGAGGACTGAAACCTTTCTGTACAATACAAAATGACACCAAAGAACAAATGAACCTTCTCATTAACACGTGTCTGTGTTTGTCGGTTCATGTTTTGAGGCTCAGACTAACCTGAGACTGGGCATTGACATTGGCACCATAATTGATAAGTTCAGCAACCACTTTCTCTTGACCGGCCAGAGCAGCAATATGAAGGGCGGTATTCCCTTTCTGCAAAATGGATAGTCATGTAAATATAATACAAAGAAAGATCCGACACTGCATGTTAAATACTTTTATAGCATGTATAGTATTTTGTCAAAGGTCATTTGATTTTATTGCTCTTATACAGTATCTCACAAAAGTGAGTACACCCCTCACATTTTGGTAGATATTTTATTATATCTTTTCAAGGGACAAC
>JAUCMS010000048.1:4704371-4729905 GCA_032357445.1 Enteromius radiatus
GACATAAACACACACAGTTCATGAAGAGCTGGAGTGCCATCCAGAGCAGGGCTGGCACATCCAGCTGATCGTTACAGTACCACTGCAGAGTAGCCCAGTACCTCCGTGATTTGTCACAGACAAAAATAGAGAGAAGTAGTTCCAGCTACAATATTCTTCTTAATTTTTTTTTTTGTTTTTTTTTTTTTTCACAAAAGTACAATTGTCACGGAGTGTCCATGAGCTCCATTAGAGGGCACTCCACCCTGGAGTGTTATGTCATGTACTACCCTTGTCTGTGTGTCCCCATTGGTTCCTTGGTTTCATGTTACATGTTCCGATTGGTTCCCTTGGTTCTGTTTTGTGTTCACCACGGTCTAGCATAAAAGAAGCCCTTACCCTCTCTCATACGCCTTGTTCTTGTGTTTTCCTTGTTTCTTTGCGTTTTTGACCTTGGACTGTTATCTAATTTTTTGATTGTTTGCTGGCTGCCCTGACCCTTGCCCGTTTATTGGAATTACTCTTTTGCCTTTGCCTGGATTATAAAAGTGGTCCGCCAGAGTGGTATTCCAGAATAAATGCCAGGTTAAGAGAATAATGACTCAATTTTCACTTTTGTATAAATAATGACTGAAATGTATTGTGCTTGAGTTCTTGCACATCCTATTGCAAATGGCTTTTTTTAATAACTTTTGTCCTTATTAACAACCATTTTATTTTAATAGATGAAAAGGCTTAACAACATTAGCGCCACTTATAGCCATTATTTAGTCACCTGTAAAATAAAGAGAAATTACACTCTAGGACAAGATCATCAATTGTCTGAAAATGTTATTAACAATTACCTGCATAGAGCTGAGGTGGAAATTAAGCACATGCTCTGAGCTTTAAACTAGGGTTTTGCTGATTCTCAAATTTTCTCTAGTCCCAAAGAACCGGTGCCAAGGGCTTAATCCGTCTCACTGTCAAAACCGGTCTAAGCTCCTCATGAAATGTGTTGCGACAGCAGAGACATTCACGCTGTGATATCAGCATCACACAGGAGACGTATACTTTCAGTTTATGCAAACACGTAACTATAAAAACCTACAGGACGCATGGAAATAGGCTAGGTTGCATATCAGAGACGGCGGAAGGTTCCCAATGGAATCCTGTCTGTAAATGATGTTATAAGGTGCTGTAGTAGTCGATGTGTGTGTGTGTGTGTGCTGGGAGCATACAGAGTGGGCGTTCATTTTCAGAGCTTTTCAATACGGGAAGTCAGCCAGCCGCTCTGGTCCATTCACTAACCCTTCTCTGAGAACCAAACATAGCTTTTCTGCAAATATCACAATATGCTATTTAAAGCAAGTAACACAGAGTGCTATGATGCAAGTGGGTGCAAAAGCATGACCGGTGAGGGGGTTAGAGGAGGAAGACGTGCTGGCATGATTAATTACGGCAATTTACTGATTAGGGCATTGAACACAGCTCTGCATTGACACTGTAAACACAGCTGTACTGTCCAACCACAAGAACATTGGGGGGTTAATACAGAGGAGACAACACACACACTGCCACAGGCAAACAAACCCACAGACACACACACACACACACGCACAGATGTGGATCCTAATCTACAGGATGATGAATTTATAGCTCTAAATAGCAATTTTTGAATTTAGGCCGTACTATTAATGGGCTTCAAAGTTACTTTGGGCTTTCAAAGCATGGAAGTGAGACTGGCATTGCCATGCAGCAGCTAAAGTGTTCAGAGTGATTTTAACCCTTCTCTTGTGTTCAAAAACTGGGTATAACTTCTGTTAGAAGTCAAATAAGGTACTCACAATGGTTTTCTTGCATTTTGCCTAAAATGAACACTTTGATTCATGTATAAAACAGAACTTCTATTGTAGCTTGCCAGAGACTAAAAAATATAAAATACTGTAATAATTCCTTTCCATTATGTTATTATATTTACATTTTTAAGTGCACATGACTACTTATTATAACAGTGCAAATAACTACAAGTGTGTAAAAATAGTATTTATCATGAAAAGTTTCAGTGCTACAGCAGTTTTTTTTGACAGGTTTTTTTTTGGATGGAGAAGCTCAACTAGAAAAGGAGCACTGAATTCTTCCTCAGAAGACGATCCTCAATTTTGTGTTCAAGTCTTAAAAATCTCATTTAATTCCTACCTGTAATAACATACTACTCACACAAGCACATACAGATACACTCACATGCTTGATGATGACAGTGCTGCATGGATGTTAGTCTCACCTGATTGGCTGTGTTGATGTCTATTCCATTTTTGATATGGTCCAGAGCCTTTTCCAGATTACCTGAGCGTGCAGCACGGAGGAAACTGGTTGATGCGTCTGCCTGAAATAGATAGAGAGAACAGGAAAGGAAAACTGAATCCACATCTTAATCAACAAATGGATTTTTCCTTTTGCACAAGGTCTTTTGGATGTTTAGCACTGTTTAATAAAGGATCAGTGATACAGACCGACTTACAGCTCTAATTAGAAATTCATTTTGTGTTGTGCACGTCCACAGAGAAGATCTGGTTTCAGCCGGCTCTGGGCCATATAACAGATACCCTTCAGTTTCTGAATCAGTTTTCGTTTGTGTAAAATCTAACTTTTAGAACATATGAAGTGTGAGGTTATACAAAGTGCTGCTTTTTTCCCCTTTAAAGACATGTCGGCATTTGCTTTAAAGCTGAAGTGCATACTTTTTTTTTTTTCATTTTCTTGTAAACTAGATAATTTGTGGAAACAAAGTAGTGTTATTATACTGAAAGTTGATTTTCTTGACAAAACAGATAAAAATAGAGCATCTCAACCAGCCTGAAATAGCAACATTGGCTCAACCAATGGAGTGAGTTTCTGGGAGGAGCTATCTGGTACTTGACCAATGGCAGAGGCTGTCTTTGTGAAAACACATTATTTTTGCAACTCCATTTAATGATTGCAGTGGCTCAGGAATCACACACAGTGGCCTTAATTATCACAAAATAGAAATAAATAACGTTCATATATATCACATTTTAAAATATGATTTAGATACTATGCAAAACTCAGACCTAATTTTGTCTCATTCACCTGTATTAATGTTCCCTGTTTGTCTTTTTTATCTATCATCATGCCTGTCTCTCTCTTTGTCTGTCTTCAGAGTATTCCTCTTGATCTCAGCTGTTCTTTTCTCAGCTGGAATAGCTAACAACCTCCATACCTACTGTTCCCAACCCACCCTTTCGTCTCTCTTTCTCCCTCCCTCCTGTAGCGTTCATGTTAACGGGTCCAGAACAGAGAGCGTTTCTGATTCCCATATGCACTGCAATATTTCAAAAAATCGCCCCGTTCATTCTGTGCCTTCGGCTCCCTACCCAAAATTCTTCATTCCTGCTGCTCGGTATTAAAAAATCCATGAGTGATATTTTGTGGTTTTCCATGTGATGACTAATACAATTTGCTCTGATGTGGTCACAGTTATATTGAGTCCTTGAATTGATTTGTCAGATAACTCTGCAGTCTAGAAATTTTTAGATTGTCTCGGCTCTGTGATTCAGTGGAATGATTGACAGGTCGGTCTTCCTCCCAGTGGAGGATGTGGATGCAATTCTGAGTGAGGTGAAAGAAGTCATTTTGAACCCTCATTTGCTCAGTCCTCAGGTGTCAGCATAGTTAAATACATCCATCAACATGACTGTGCAGTAACGGTGTGTGCGCCATCGTATCTTACCGAAAGGAACTGCTGAATCACATAGGATTTAATTTTTTTTCATTTTGGGACCAACATCAATTTCCTTCCCACCTCTTTTTGAACAGTCATTCTTTATCAATCAGTATCCACAATCAGCCTGCTGAATTGTTTGTGATTCATGTATTCTTTAATCATACAAGTTTTCTTCTCTTTCATACAAAAAAACAAACACAGATAAATTATCATCATTGTGCGATTAATATAGAAATTGTCTGCCCTTTCTGTGTTCTGAGTATGTCACTAATATATTCTGTGGTGTGTAATGGTATTGAGTCTAACACACAGAACACAGAGTTGTTACTTTTTTGATAGCTTTTGAACAACTTTGAGAAGTGTTTTGGATCATTATCTTTCTGAAAAATGAATGTCCACCTCAAACATAATTCTGATGGATTGACTTGTCTCTGAGGTACTGAAAAGGACATGCTGGTTGATCTTGTCATGGGCTTGGCACCAAATTGTCATCAGCATGAAACTGGCACAGCAGCCTCGGTCATGACACAGCCTTCTTTAAAGCTTGACAAAGTGAATGTATTTTTAGTACCTGGTGACAAATGGTAAACAAATTAACATTGTAATTACTCAGATGCTTAAGCAAAAACCTTTATTTATCATTGTTGATAGTTGTTTGTTTGTTTACTTTTTATTGATTGATTGATACTGATGCATTTTTGGATTGTTGAACTAACAGTAAATATCACATATATATATAATTATAATTATTTTATTATTATATTATTATTTTAATCAAATCTTTGTCCACTTATTTTCCATTCATCACATATTAAACCACTTTGACTTTCAGAATATGGATATTTTAATGAAGATTTGTATATCAGTTCGTACATCCATGCATGTATTTGTGTATACTGATTTGCATTCATTTTTTATTGTTTGATATAGTCTATATTATCCCTCTGTAATCAGCACGTGCTGCTAATGTAAGTGATATTCTGACAGATATCAGCAGACAGAAGCCACAGCAAGAGACAATCCCAAATGAGTTTTTACCACAAAAACCATCTGATAAACACATAAAACACGCACTTAAACACACAGAATCTCATGTTAGAAGTACGAATAAATTCACACACACATAAAACACAATAAGAACGAGAGAATGATGAAGAAACACTACAGGAACACTAGCGAAGCTAACTGAAGTTATTAACCACATCACAACATTCAAACACAAGACCTGCCACCAGATCCACAACAACCACGAGAGTACCACAGACAGAAACTATTAAGAAGCCACAACGACGCCACACGTTGTCAGGAAAGAGGGAAATAAAGTGTTGAGAGGCAGTACTAAGATATTTACTCTTCCACCAAAGTGCCATTTTCCACCTTGAGCCTCCGTCGAACCCTCTCCACTCAAACTACTGTCCTGATGCACAAGCCAGCGCTGAACCACATGAGCCTAGAAGACACCAATACCACAAAGACAGAGCGTGTTAATACACACAGACACACACATAAGACACATGAACACATGTGGGCAGGTGAACACACTGAAACTGCATGTTCAAGGCTGTGGAACACAAATACATCATGAAGGGTGCTCTAAAAATTATTCTTTTAAACTAAACGTATGTGCACTTAAAAATGTATAAACACAATCTGCTTAAATGCGTTACTATAAAGTGTGCTAACAGAAAAATGGCACCTTTTTAAGGAATAAGTGGGAGAATTACACAATAACGTCATATTTTTGTTTCAATCTTGAGAGGGTGACTGCAGAAACCCAGTCGCATTAAAGGGATTCCAGCTCTGGGTGCACTCCAAGACTGGTTGCTAAGCAGTTGCTAGGAGAGTGATGACATCATTTTCAAGATTCGCAAAAGCTTATATGCGTGGCTTCTATTGATGCAGGGACCACGCTGACTCTGAGCAAATGAAGATGCGGGGAGAGCAAAACAAATTCTGTGACCTAAATTGTTCTGGATTTCTGTTTAAATGAACTCATGTAAGATGAGTGGCATATTGCTGTTTATATTTGGATGTTTATAAATATTAGGCATGCATATCATGTACTGAGCGGTTCACAGGCATTTTCCAAATCCAAGTCCTTAATTTGGATTTGGCATCCTTATCCCCTTGTTAGTGGGGACTTTGAAGTGAGCAGAGCACGTGTGTGTCGTTATTTCGTCGTTTGGAAAGCACTTGTCAATGGGAGCAATGAAATTTCCTCATCTTCTGCTGGGATGTTCCCATGACAACACATCTTAAAGCATCATGTGATGATTAATTGCGTCAGCCGATTTGTTCAGGGACAACAACAACAACTATATATATATATAAGTTTATACATATTTGTTTTTATATATTAGCATATTTTAAAAACATGTAAAAAAAAAAAAAACTAATTAAGTATATAAAAAGTATATAAAAAGTGTTTTAGTGTTAAATTCCATAAATACTTTAGAACTCTTTATTTATATACACAGACATTCAAATTATATTTTTTATCAGAAGAAATTAATACTTTCCATCAACAAAGAAACATAAACTTGATCAAAACTGACAGTACATATTTTTATTATATTATTTTATATATTATATTATATAACAAAATAATAATAAAAGACATATGAGAGATAGATAGAGATAGGAGTAAGAAGTATTTTAAAATATATAAATAAATTTTAAGCAGGATTTCTAAAGACAGTAAATATATTTGAATTAATTCTCTGAGTACTGTGTGGCCTTCAGTTCCACATCCTCAAAACAAAATGAATGGAAATATCAAATGGAGACAAATTTTCTCATATGACATCCTCGTTTAAATAACAGCTGGAGATTTCAGAGCACAATACATTTCATTAATGCATGTCCACCTTTTTAGTGCCGTTGGTTCTGAGAGCATTTGGAACTTGCTGGAATTCGCTGCTATGAGGCACATCAGTGGAACTGGCTAAATTGTATTAGAATGAATGTTCCAAAAATCAATACGACACAGCAATTAAGCACTAGGCCATGTCCAAACCTCCAAAGAGGAAATTCAGACTGTTTATGACTCTACTGTGACGCAAACCCAGACACAAGTATATAGAGTGCACTCGACAACTGTCAGCATAACTTTACGTTTCTCATTTACGTGAAGTGCAAGAGCAGTCAATTAATTAATTTAGAATAATCCCTAATGCATCATGAGTGCAGATACAGATTAACACGCAGTTCGGAAAGTTAAGCGATGACATCACTCGCCATTGTAATTATGAGGGATATATAACCGGTGAATAGAAAAGGGTCACGGCCACATTCAACAACCTGTCTGGCTTCTCACACACCTTTACATTCTCACACACTCGCTAAAAATAGTGACAAAGACGTCATTTGGAGCTCGACACCAGTAGGCCGAGAATGATGAATCGCAGTAATGAACCCTCTAGGGTTTGCTTTGAGACCCACTTCTACAGAAAGAGAAACCTACATAGTGGTAGTCATTTATAACACACACATGCAGCTGGACCTCTCTCACACACTTAAATGAACACATAGAAAATTTTAGCGCTCAATATCTTCGCTTTGATTGAATGGTCAGGCAGTGCCAGTGCAGAAGCCGCTGGATCCATGCAGTGACGGGAAGCAGAAATACAAAGCCTCGTAAAAGAATCTTTAGAAGGTCACAGTGTTCTGCAGATCTATAAATAAAGATCTATAATTACTGCACACTATTATTATCGACTAGCATGACTATGACAGTGCTAAAAGTGCATAACAGGCTATAGTGCATATTCTAAGATAGAAATGCTTGGAATTACAGTATTGTGACATTAAAGGTATTGTTCAATTCAACATTTTCTCATCATTTACTTAGTTTGACATCATTCAAACAAAACCCACCCTATTGCTATTCAAAACCAGGCCAATCACATTTTGACAAGAGTTCCCCAGGGGTCGACATGAAAACATGGAAAAACAACCTGTGGCAACAGTGTTAAAGCAGCCCAACTTGGCAACACTGTTCAAATGTAACTCGTAAAATTCTTTAATGGAACACCAAAGGTGAAAAATAGAACAAAATAAAATAGATCAAATTGGAACTGTTTGATTGCTAAAATGTTATCTAAAGATTACCAAAATGTAACTAATCCTTTAAAACATTTTTAAAAATGTATGAATGGGTGAATTTGTAAATAATATTCTGGATTAATAAATCCTCAATTTACTTCTTTTAATTTGAAATTGCTATTTTGAAACTATTAGACAATACAAAAATGCTCCACAAAATGCCTTCTGATAGCTTTCTGTGATGACCAAACTAAAATGTAAAAGTTTTTTAATTAAATTCTACACAGAAGCAACTGTACTCTTGTGTTATTGACTACTGACATTTTGTTATTGTACCATACTTTGGAAAAGACACTGTACCATGTCTGTGTTTTTTGCTTCTCATACATGCCACTTTCCTTAAAAACACTGGCAGCCAAACAGCTCCAATCATGACCTGGAGAATGCAAAAATCAATAAACAAAGCAAAGGCTACATTTAAGTGGGAGTTGAAGAAGTATGGATAGACAGTGTTCGTAATTGTTTGTATTCATGTTTCATGTGCTTGCTTGTGTGTTATTTCTTGAAACGCACTCTCGTGTAGCCTCGGCGTCTTGTATAAATTACTGCATCAAGAGCTGCTTTCAAGTGTCAAAAACAAAACAATCATTTGTGCATTCATTCATTAATTATTTAAGAATTACAATGTGTGAAGAATATTAAAAACAACTATACAGCCATTGAAATCAAGACTGAATGGACATAGAGTATGCATGTATAACCTCATAGTCTCACCGAGGATGTAAAGAAATGAAACCCTTTAGGAAGCAATGATAACTGGCATCAGTGAGCAACTTCCTGTTTTCTTTTTCACCGGTACTAAAACAGAACCAATGAAATATTGATGTGTATGTCAGGCTGCTGTGTCTGCAATCCATTACAAACAAAACAGACTTTATCTTAGATTTATCCCCAGTCTCTGTCTCTTCTTAAATTACTAAAACAAAGAGATAAAGACAGAAAATACACAGAGAGAACCTTGGACAGAGTTCTCAGACTTCACTAATGGTCACATTAAAAGATGATCCGGTTGTCCATTTCTAGATTTGATGTGAGCAAACGCATATCCAAATGTCAGCAAGTTAACGTTCAGACCAGAATGCTAAATTATTTGAATGCATTTATAATTGTAATTGAATAGTCCCCGATATGTCCAGTGTTTTACTGATTTATTCATTTGTTATGACTATATATATATACACATACATAAGACATACAGTAACACATACAAGCATTTATAATATAGTAATAATAAAGTATAATTTGGTGGCAACAGAAATATGATAAAACATCAGTATGTATAATTCAATAAATAATTATCAATAAATAATAGCAATAATACTAATATAATACTTAATATAGTACTTTAAATAGAATACTAATCAAAATAATAAAGTGTGATATTTTAAAACAAAAACTTAAAAAGTCAGTATACTTAACAAAAAATAAAATTATTTTATAGCACACTTAAAATGCAATGCCTATTTTTTTATATGCATTTCCTTTATTTTAAAATTTAAAATCAGCAAGCTTTTATCTTGGTCAGCTCCCGGAAAGTAAATATATGCGCTGCTGGTTTTAGCATTGCGGAGTGAATGAAATGTCGTTGCATTTTGCTCTAAAACAAGCAACGCATACAGTAGCTTAAATTTATGCTTTAAATCTTATACAGTATAAGATTTTACCCTGCTTATATAATAAGAAACATAAATGACTGAATTCAAATAATGTTGCATTGTGGCTATTAGACTATTAGTTTGCTGCCAATCAAATGTGCATTTAATAATAACAATAATAATAATAGGATTTTTACAGTTGTAATTTCTAGCAAGTTTAAAAATACAACATTAAAATAAATCAGTTGTGATCCCATCCATCTATTTAGTGGATCACTCATCATCCCTCCGTTTCATTTCTATCTTCCTTTACACTAAACACTGCTCTTCCTTCTGTCATGATACTGCATTTCATTTTCTCGTTCTCTCTGTCCTCTTACAGAAGCTGCAGATCTTCTCAGTCACATCACATTGCAGCGCCCAGCGATTCCTCTTCAATATTCATGAGGACTGCAGAAGGCCTGACTGCAAAGCACGCTGGGTAGAGCCCCTCAGAGTCTCCTAATTACATCACCGTTATGTGCTGACGTCCACCCCTCCTTCATCCCTCAATATTAGTCCTGAGTACATCTCAGCACTCACACAGAATCTTAATCACGCTATTAATGGCCGATTTCCCAGCATTCTCATTAAAATCTTGTCATCTTTGTGTGTGTGTTTTATTTCTCAAGATGCACATTGACGCAGAAGAGAAAATGAGGATTAAAAGAGAATGAGAAAGAAAGACCGAGTAAGAGAGAGGGAGGTGGAGAAGGAGAGATGGATGTTCAAGAGTCAGAAAGTCAGAGAGTCGTGTGTAAGACGCCTGCCGAGCTCCCGCCAGCACTTGGCCGCTGACTCCGCCTCCTCCCCCAGGGCCAATCCCTCTCCATAAGAGCAGGAAAGCAGCGTCAGGGGGTGGCAGTCTGCAAGCTACCATCAGATGGCACAGCACACACACCAGCACGTTCTGAAGCAGACAATAACAGCACACTGTACAATAGTGTGAAGAATGGAGGTAATAGGAGCGATGCTTAGAACCTGATTATAAAACTACTATGCAAGGGAGTGACAAATGGTTAATGATAAAAGAAATCATACTACTACTTAAATGTCTGAGATCAGCACTGAGATTCAGAGACTTTAATTCAGCAAGGATGTATTACAAAAGATTATCTTTCAAATACATTTTCTATTTCAAATAAATGCTAGTCTTTTATTCATTTCTGAAGCATCATGTGACACTGAAGACTGGAGTAACAATGCTGGAAATTTTACTTTGCATCATTGCTTTTAAAATTAAATTAAAAGAGAAAACACTTATTCTAAATTGTAATAATATTTAACAATACTGCTGATTTAGCATTTTGGTGAGCATCAGAGACTTTTTAAAAAACATTTACTCAACTTTTGTATAGTATTAGTTCTATTATGTTCACAGCTTTCACAAAAAATATAACAATATTGTAATTTTAGTTTAGTACACAAGTGGTAATTAAATAACTTAATTGTTCCAACTGTTTTGAACTACGTAAGATATTTAAGACCCACTTACAAAACCAAAGCTAAAAACTGCCTAGTTAGTTCACGAAACTCTAGATGACACAGGCTGATTGGTTCTTAATTTAACTGGTGATATTCACCGCATCAGACAGCTTGTCACAAGCTGATTGGTTCATGTTGCATATGCAGCCAATGAGCTTGCTGCTTTACATTTAAATGGCTGTTAGCATCCTTCCTTTCTCTGAAACCTTCCACCTCACCAGCTCCACCTGTATAGATCTGCTATGGGTTATTTGTATATCCTATTTGTGCATTTAATGTCTTAAATACTCACAGCACCGTGCTGGTCCTTTGCTGGTTTATGCTGGTCCTTTGCCCGGACATGACCAGCATAAACCAGCAAAGGACCAGCTTAAACCGGCATCCCAGCTTCAAAACGTACCTAACCAGCATATGCTGTTTTTTCAGCAGGGTCAACATTGTCATATCCATTAGCATGCTAAAGTCAACTGAGAGATAGAACTTACATTTCTGTAATTATAGTTGGTTCAAAATCTTACTCTGATACTCTGATACAGACCTTGAGACAAGTTCCCCATGTGACAACTATAAATATCTAAATAAATATCTCATGTATATCCTGTTAAATATGTGACTAGATGAATAATCTCTCCCTCAAGGCTGCTGCACTAGTCTACCAAGAACAAAAAATACAAAATACTCAAGGTCTTTCTGAAAAACACCTTCAAATTTGAATGAATCTGAATTCTCAACTAATTTTTTTTTTTTTTTTTTTTGGTTGGCGGACCTTTGCACCACATCCTATTCAAAGCACCAAATAGACTCAGTTACAAATAGCTTCTCAATTTCAAACCATGACGTATTTGCCTTTTTGTGGCTCTCTGCTATTCTTTGGAGCTCCTTTTCAGCCCTGAAAGGCCATTTCAACACAGAGAGTCCCTGAGTGGCATGAATTCATGAAAATACAAACATCCAGAGGGCATATGAGCCATTCTAAGAGTCTAATGGTAGAAACATCTCAGGGCAATGTCAATTTTATCTTTCTTTGCAAGTCATTTCTGTTTCATGTTTAGCATGAGAAGAGGAAGGGGTAAGTGTGTGAATGGAGAAGGGGCTGGGATGTGGTACACATCAGCACATAAATAATGGAATCAAAATCAACATAAAAGTACAGCATATTATCACTTTAAATGATATTTAAGACATATTCAATATCTTTATCTTGTTTCCCATAGTACCAATACAATCTTCTACCATTATGTACCAGCTATACATTACCTAAGAAATATGATTCTATATATTTCATGCATAGCATGTTGGATCTCTGCAGAAGGTGTAATTATGGGTATTAGAGTAAATTTAGCAAGTTGACATCCTTGCATCCATGTTTGTAGTTTAAACATAATCAATTTGCATTCTGTAGAAAGAATATTAATCAAACCAACCAAAACATGCAAGAAACTGCAGGATCCATTTCTACTGCAGTGAGCGTATGAGGCAAAATAGGCACTGAGGAGAAGAGGAAAAATTGTGGACACTGTCCTGCTCTGTCTTGACATTGAATGACTGACTCCCAAATGTGCCCTGTCATGAATCAAGACTGTAGGAGCTCTATTAAAGTGTCACACACGTAAGCAACTGCACTACCACACACACACAACACAACCAGAAAGTACACAATTTAGCAGTTAATTGTTTTAGCAGTCACAGCAACCAGAGCAGAGATGCTCAGACAACACAAGCACACACACAGAAACGTGCTTACATCACTTCCTAGTCCCTCTGTCAGCATGCGGAGTGAGTGTATGACATATGTCTCACACGGCATGACTGTTTTCCCAACAGAAAGTAGAAATGTAGACATTACACTCACACATACCCACACACACACATAAAGAGAGGCTCTGCTAATATATGAGTGTACATTCACTGGACTGGATCATTTCACACTACGCCAACTACACACTAATAGAGATCAGAAGTGTGTGAAGACCTGCCAAAAGACACCATCTATCCATCTATCTATTAGTTATTAGGGCTCTTTTTAAATATATTTTACAATCATCTTGGGAACACAAATTAAGATATTTTTGATGATATCAGAGAGCCATCTGTCCCTCCATAGACAGCAATACAACTGAAATGTCCCAGAAACATAGTAAAATGTAAAAATACCAATAAAACAGTCCTTGTGACATCAGTGGATTAATGTAAGTTTTGTGACGATAGGAGAATACTTTTTTTTTTGCTCAAAGAAAACAAAAATAACATCATATACTCAACCTTTCTTCTCCTACAAATTACTTCTTCCGCCATTTTAGCGAACATTACTGCGTAAGTGTACATTTTCTTTTAGGCGCAAGCATTAATGACAAAATTTTCATTTGTGGGTGAACCAAAATAATTATACTACCAGTCAAAAGTTAGGGGATGTTCAATAAAAAAAAAAGAGCAAAAAATCATGCATTATATTAATCAAATGTGAGAGTAAAGACACTGTTTCCACATTTAGTTTCAAATACATGCTGTCCTGTTGAAATTTATATTCATGACCGAATCTTGAAAAAAAATGTATCCAAGTTTCTACTAAAATATATTAAGCAGTAACAGTTTTAAAAACATGTTTTTCTCAATTGCTTTGGCTCAATCCTCTTTTTTTCAAAACAATAGGTTCAGATCTCTGAACAATTACATTCGTGTTCATATTAGATTGGAATTTCTTATTGATTTCAGCAAATTGCAAATTGCTTTGGCACATGTGTGCAAACAGTAAGTACAATTGTCTGCAGTTTAGACAACAACTAATTGCATATGGCTTGTTGATCAAAACTGATGAGTTGATTCTGACTTAAACTGTAAAACTCTTCACAATTTACAATCAATTATGAAAAATTGGTATACACACATGTATATTCCATAAATATCTGACACTGACTTTGTTTTATAATGTTTGCTAAATTGGCAAATGACCTCTAATTGCAATACAATTTCAATATCAGGTTTGGGAGCATATATATAATCTATATATATATAGAGAGAGAGAGAGAGATTGCCCACAGCACAATCACTACCATTTGTAATACATTCACATAAATGTATAAAAACAAATGTTAAAATATACTTTTTTTTTAAATGTACTACTGACTCTTCTCAACAAATATCAGATTTTTTATATAAAACCTTAACTTGCATGGCTGACAGTCAATGTGAAAAAACAACTAAACATTTTGACCAGTGTGGTTCCCACAATGAAAAAAATACTTTATACTTTGGTGGCCAAATTACTGACAAGATAACTAGGTTTCGAAGCATTAATTAAATGCTTTGGGTGAGTAACTACATGCAATAAAATCCTGAAGTTCCAGCAAACAGTTGTGACATTTGCACAGTTTAGAGAATGTTAAGAAAAATGTGCCAAAGCAATTGAAAAAAAAAACTGTAATAAAAAATGTTTCTGGAACAGAAAATTGACTGGAGTAATGACTGCTAAAAATACAAATTCAAAATTACATTTCAAAATATATGAAAATTAAATTGCAATAATAGTTCACAATATGTGTGTCATGATCTCAGCCGGAAGTGCCATCGAGCATCGAGCTTCCTCCATTCCGTCATATATCAGACTCTGTTGCTCACCGGACTCCATCTCCCAGAACTCTCCTCTTCCCACAGCTGTTGCCGATCAGTCACGCCCCCTTCGCTCATTAGCTTCGCTGCCTGCCACTTTGACTTGTGCCTGTTTCTTGACCACCCCTTTGGATTATCTTCTACACTCCGGTTTTTACTATCTCTGCCTGTTATCTTTGAGCATTATTAAAAGGCTGCACTTGGATCTGCACCTCCCTCGACTTAATCACAACAATATGTAGTTTTACTGCATTTTCCACTACATACAGTAAATGCAGTCTTTGAGACTTCTGAAATTTTAAAATCAGTAAGGGCCATATTTATTGTAATCCTACTTTCTTACATTCAAACTGCAGTCCTGCATCCAGTTGATTATAATTCAAATTCTTTGCAGGAATCAGACGCTCTCAATTCAATTCTCTACCAGCACACCAGCATCTTAAATACAACATTTGCAAGGCTCAACTCAGAAGAATCCCATGCTGGGAACCAAAGAGAAAGCCACAAAATACCCTTGGGACCTGTAATATCATGTGGGAAGCAAGATAGACAGGCAAGCAGGCAGACAGGACTATCCATGTGTTTTTATTTCATGACCATCTGAGCCTATGCTTGATGAACGATAGCCTTGTTAGTGCCTTTAGCAGCACGGCCTGATGGATGTACCACTTCGAGGACAGAGTGTATGGCTTATTTATAGTATTTTAACATTACTTCACCACTAGCTCAAATAACAAAAGTGAACCTGAACTGTGAACCTGATGAGGCAGAAATACAGAGTAGCAGCACTGAGATAAAATAGCAGTTGATTCAGTGTGATTCACAAGCCATGACACATGTCAAGTGTAGAGCAAGGTACTATGTGAGAGATAAAAGGACAGGATTAGTGCAGAAACACAGGATCGCCTGCTGTCTATATGTGAGGGACCGCCAGCGGGTCGCCACTAAAACCTCAGTGGGGTTCTGCTGCGGCTCACGGGTGATCGTGTCAATCCAGCTGGGGGTCACGTTCACAGAGCAACACAGGTCACATCATACTTCTGCGTGTTTGAATAACATATTTTAAGAGCTGATACATTAAAAAGGGTTGCTCATAGGCATTACATCACTGAAAATTTAGTAATTAGTTTGTTCAAGTGTAGTCCATATGGTTCAAAACCCCCAAAATTTTACAGAAAAAAATTGCATCAGATCATAAATACGAATCATGAATGATGAGATATTGTAAAATATTGCATATAAACTAGGCTTAACAAGTCTGAGATAAAATTTTAAAATTTGCGAATATTCATTCATTTATAGCTTTCAGATTTTTCAGATGGTTCAAAAACCTCACAATTTAACTACAACATAGAAAATAGAAATTAGCATCAGATCAAAAAAATTTAACTGAATGAGGATATAACGATATAACAATATTTTACAATAATTAAATAACTAGACATGCAGAGTGTGAGTGTGTGCGTGTGTGTACATAAATATAAACAGTATATATATATATATAAACATTTGGGTTTTAATTTGAATATTTAAAAAACATTTTACATTCTGATTCTGCACCATTCTAAAACAAAAAAAACACAAAAAAAAGAAAATATTAAACATACAAAATAATTTTTTATTTGCAAATACATAACTTGATAACTTGCTTAATGCTCATAATAACTTTTAGATAAAAAAAACAAAACAAATGCCCTTTAAAAATTAAAAACACAAGCATTTCCCTGACAATCTTGTACTTTCAGACATTATATAATATTTAGAGTTATCAAGCTATGTTGCATTAGTTCACAAGGTCATAATCTGACCCAGACACATACTATCAGCACCATATAAACGTCTCATCTTCAGTCCTCTGCAATTTCTCAGTCCTTCGGGCCCCAGCGCTGGGATGAGTCACCCCCTCTGGTTACTCTATTTTCCTTCATTAAACTCTCTTCTCATAAGGAGACTTCCTCTCAGGCTAGTGTGGTCAAGGGCTAAATTAGATAAAAGCGTACGTTTAATATGAAAGACAATTTGAGGGAATTAGTGGCTCGCTGAAGGCTGGAAGCTCACTCAAAGGCCATTGGCTCAGAGCTGTGGAGAAGCTTTGGGTGAGTCAGAGCGGGAGAGGAATGCTGAGTGAGACCTGAGCCTGATACACAATCATTATCCTACAACAACTGCCAAACACCCCAGGCCTACTGTGCCAGCCACGGTCGTGCATGGGAATGAGAGCTCTGACAGATAAGAGTTTAGTGAGCCACTAAGCTGAAACGATACACTAGGGGAGGCCATGAAATCCTCATGAATGCTGGAAAGGTATGCGAAGAACACTTGGCATTAATAAAGAGACTCTTTGCTGATCAGAAGCATATGTTGTGTTTTGGATGGTGCTGGTTTCCCCTTCAAGCTGCATATACGGTACAGCAAGAACTCCTCGGTCAACCAGCTTAATTACAAAGACAATGAGCTTTACGGGTTGTGTGACCAGCACTAACCACTAAACATAAATTCATTAGAATTTCAACTGGTTCTGTGATTTGCATTCATAACACATCATGAGCATGAAAAAGAAATTGCCTGTTAATTATCAGACCTATGGAAGCATGTTTGCACCTCAAAACAGAAATATAAACAAAAATCAAGCAATATATACTGTAAAGCCACATTTATGAGAAAAAAGTGGCAATTATGAGAAATAAAGCTAAAATTGTAAGATGCAATATCACAAGGTATAATTGGGAGACATGGTTTGAAATTGCATGATATAAATTCATAATTGCAAAATAATGAGTCTCAATTTATGAGAAATTAAGTGTCTATTGTGATTAAGGATGTCAGTTTTCGATCATTTCCACAATCGATCGGCGTTTAAATGAACGATACAATTAATCGATTAATCGTTAACCTTAATACTGCAAAATGCATCTGGGCATCTGGCATGATGGCATGTGCAAATAGCTCTCCAAATGCCAGCTTCCTCACCTGAATGAAAGTGGTTTTTAGTCTAAATAAAAGGCTAGTAGTAGGACATTAACATGAATGGATGTGATTATGATCATTTGATCAAATTCAGAGAGATCAGCTCAGCTCTTTCAGATCCCGAAAAGTTTTTTTTAATTAAACTTTATTTAGAGTATGTATTCATTGCAAAATGCATATTTCTTAAGATTAGGCCTAAGATGTCACTATTAATTAGGATTGAATGATCTCTCTGTATAATATCAGTCTTTAAATGCAAGATATTTAAAGTGTATCAAATATACTTCAGTACATTTTCAGTTGAACCTCAGCACTATTAAAAGTACAATTAAATTAAATTACATAAAGCACAAAATTAGTTGTTCCAATTTACCAGACTTTAGGTATACCAGATTAATATTAAAAGTACATCTTTTATACAGGGTATTTTTTATCAAGATAAAACAAAAGTACAAAATAAAAGTATTTCACATACACTTTAGTATTTTTCACTATGGAATTATGAGAAATAAACATGCAATTTTAATCTATAAATATGTGAGATAATTATAATTTGTGATATAATCACAGTGAAAAAAAAATTGCAGCAAATTCACAATTATGAAATACAAAGTCACAAATTATAAGAAATAAAGAGGGATTTGTGATATATATGAGGTATCAGTTGTGAATTATAGTTAAAATTACAATGTAAAATTGTGAGAAAAAACGGCAACTATAAGATAATAAGATTCAATTATGAGAAATACAGAGAGATACAGTATCAAGAATCAACAATTACAGGAAAAAAGCTAAAATCAATATGAATTTGTAATTGTGAGATGTAAGGATGCAATTACTAATAATAAAGTCACAATTACCTTTTTCATAAGGGGAGGAAGCATGCTTCCACACAGGTTAGATGGTCTGCTAGAAAAATACACACTCTCACTGATAAAAGCATCTTCTCGACAGTACACCACTAGGTCCTGTTTTAGCAAATTCTGAATATTCGCTTATTCATTTCATGCACTGAGTGTGTTTCCTTCTTTAACCCAAAAAAGCTTAGCACTGTAGTGAGGGGGTGAATTGTTAGAACACCTGAGGACTGCGTTTGTCACTTTCACCTTCCCGTTTTCCTCAAGGGCCCACTGTACCCGCTGTACTGCCCTCACTGCCAAAAACAGCTGAGTCAGAGAGGCCAAGATGGATTGTGTAAGCATGTGTGTGCATCCATGTGTGCATAAAAGGGTGTTTTGGTGTGTGTGCTTTTGCCTTGACACTACAGGGGGCAGTCTGGTGCTGATGTTGGTGCGCTAACCTGCTGCTCTACACTGCATCCTTGAGCCTGAAGCTCTCAGCCAGATGACACCAGTGCCAGGGCAAATGAGACGGTCCATAAAGTAAGAGCTCTGTAAGTCACTCTGCATGATGCTGTCAGCAGGGAACATCAATAATCTCTAATAGATGCACAGTCAGGAGATTGATGGGAGGGTGGAAGGCCAGAAGGAGGGAGGGAACAGGAGATCTAAAGGATCATGCAGATGGGCCAGAAGGTCATTTAGATGAAGAACTACCAATGCTGAGATAAGAAACTGAACTGAAAATGCTTAACAACACAGATAAAATAAACCAGGTTATGTATTAGCTATATTTATGTAACTATTCCATTTGATAAAGAACATATAATTGACATGGATTCTTTATAGATTTAGTATCAAGACCGCATTACTACCTTCAGTGGGAATCAAATTTGAGTTGAAACGTATCACAACAGCCACACACAAACTTTGATTTGAGGCTAAAAGTATTTGAGAGGGACAGAGACTGTTTTTTAGAGACTATAGAATACCAATACCCAAGATGTGTCACTTGCATAGTTTTGAATGGGGAAAAATGCAACGTTAGAAGTTCTGGTTGCTATAGAAACATTTAGCGTTCTGAGACGTGCGCCCTGACTGATCTCGCCTAAGAAATAAGCTTTTTATAATAGGACAGTTGTTGTCAAATTTCATTGGTGATTTCAAATATGAGATTTAATCGTAAGCTTAGTGAACAGTTTGGGAGAATTTGATGTTTCCCCATTCAAAGAGATGGGAGCTGCACTTGGATGCCCAAGAGGCGTTTCAAAGATGGCCGCTGAGTGACATGACTAAAGCCCCGGTAAGATTTACACGATTTTAGCCTGATTGTGCCATGATCTGCTTGTTGTAGAGTGTCGTTAGAGGTTAGGGTCAGGACGCACGATTTGAACGTTTAATCTCGTGTAATGTGGCATAGTCTACGACACCTCTGCGACATTTCATGACCTCAAGACAGAAAGATTAGCATGTTTAATTTTTTCCCTGTTGTACATGACAAGATCTAGACACTAGCTAGTAGGAGCACAGAAGCGCCTTCAAACAAGCAGAAAAAAAGGGAGACAACGGTATCGGTCGTACTAGGTGTAATTTTACAATGGAGGAAATGTTTGGAGTTAAGGCAACAATACTCCTGCATTTATAATAAGGGATTACCACGACACAGTGAAAAAAAACTAAACTATTTTACTTTAGTTCTCTTTCATAGTTCATAACATCCTCTGGGTTTTTTTTTTCAGTCCCGCATCCATCCGCTCTGCTATATCACTCTTTATATATTCACTTTTTATTTATATATAAACTCTTTCTTCACCCACTGTCCGCTTAATATTCTTCCCGACCCGACCGTTCCAGATAAATAGATTTAGTTTACAGAATATCACATTTAAATGCCCATTAGCTATAAAAATATGGGCTAACAAATAAGTGTAGTCTAAACAAAATTGTGTTTATTTTATTAGTCTTGTCAAAATTCTTAAATTTATCGACACACAATCAGAGGAAAAAAAAAGTTGTACCAAAACAAAATTTTTCTTAGACAATTTTCTTGTTGTCAGGATACAATTTGTTTTAACATTTATATCACAATAGGAAAAAGTCTCCCAGAGTAGAGTGTAGATTGTATCCTAGCTATTTTTATTCAACTAGTCAAAATTCTTTTTTAGTAGGTAAAGTGTCGCAGAGAAAAATAAATAAATAAGACATCTGTCTTTTAAAATGAGGCCTATAGGCTAAGCAAAATACAAATTGAGCTGAACATCCTTCAAGGACACAAATAGCCTACTTTGCTCCGTCTATATTCTGTTCTGTCACTCATCGACAACCTGTTCTGTGTGAGGGACGTATATAAATTTACCACCGTCCGGTACAGCCTGCTCTGAACATGTTATGAACATGCTGCGCACACAGACCAAATAAATAAGGGTGTGCAGCATGTGCATAGAATGAAGGTTGTACTGGTGGGTCAATTAAAAGAATAAAGTGCAGATATGCTGTTTGATATACAGAGATACCGACCTCTACCGCGGTTTATTCTGGAATTTAATCCTACGGCACAAGAAATCTGGTCGGGTCCCGCAATTCCACGTGAATCCAGATCTCTACCTCTCAATGCCATCCAGATTTGTGTCCGTCATGTTTTCTTTCTTTTTTGGGGTTTTCTGACAAGTCTTTTTACTACCCATTGTTTGTTTGCCCACCTTCATATTTTCTGTCTTGTCCGATGACATCACGCACAACGGTTTGCGATGAATGTTCGGACAGCATCGTATAGTCTGAAGCTGCCTTTCCACTGCAGACGACGAACGACAAGAGTCAGACCGGAAGTCATTTATTTCCAATGAGGAGTAGTGTGGGGGCTGCGTGGAGTTCCCATCATATGAGTATGCAGGAATTTCGGTTCAGATTCCAGCTGCGGATGTGTTAAAATATTTGAACTTTTGCGGCTAGACCGCATGCGACCACCCGACCGGATGTGACATATTTCAGTGATGTCCAATCAGGTCTGTGTGAGTCAAGTCAGTCATTCAACAGTCATAAATACTGATGTCAGGGAAAATGAGTAACAGATTGTTAGACTGTTTTCATTAAAAAAATAGTTAACACTGATCATCATCGAAACCCTAAGAATTCACAAAAAAATGTTTTACAGTAGTGCTCTCTATAACGTTATGTATATGACAATAGTTATTAATGTTCTGCATCTGTTTTGAGCTGTGCACCCTGAAGATGATCAGTAACGTTAGAATGAAGCATGATAACAGGATTTAATTTATCTCATACAGAATATGCTTGGTTATTTATACAACATAATGTTAATATCACGACTAGGCTATCTGAATGTTTGTTCACAAATGCAGAAGTGAATAGATCTGTACGGCTCTAAAAAAATTCCTTTTGTGGACGCATTCTTTATGCAACAATATACAGAAACACCACAGCTGAACTCTAAAAATTCATATGGTTTTATTATAATGTTATGTATATGACAGTCCCAGTCATTGTTTGTCCTGTTCGGGCTATTCATGGATTTACTGCAGCGTAGCTCAACCGAATTCATCTTATATGAGATAAATAACATACTGTAGACAATATATATAAACCAGCTGAAATGTTTTGAAATCACTTTTACCCTATCTGATCGAAAAAATCCAGTGTTTCCTCAATTCCCCTGCTGCCAAGATGCACCTCTGTCGGTCATTGAATATTCAACAATTATCAAATATTCAATAATTGTTGAATATTCGTGGGGTGTTATGATCATACCATTTGGCAATATGGGGGTGCTCAATTTCTGACTATAAACTAGTCAAAAATACTTATTAAATATTAAATATTTTTTAAAGGATGAATTTAATAGAATAGTAAAAAAAAATTAAAAGAACAGCCTTTATTTAAAACAGATATGTTTTTGTATTATTATAAATGTCTTTAGTGAACTTTACATAAATGTCATAAACATATATTTATACACATAAGATTTTGAACAGTACTATATGTACATTTTCAATGGCATTAGCCACGGTGTTTCAGCAGAGTAGGTGTTTGCTAATGAGCTCTTTTGTTGTGGTTCTTGTTTTCATGTTATCAGCGACTTCTCTAATTGGTGGATCCAAGAATTATGATAGCTCCTCAATATGCACTCTCAAATGAAACCTATAATATACATTACACATTTAAAAAAATAAAAATTAAATAAATAAAATGAAGCTGAAATAAGTGGCTTTTATAGAAGCATATATCACTGCTTAACAACCTCATAGCTCATGTTAGGTCTGTCTAGAAGAATTACGTTTAAAAATCCATTATGGAGAAAACAAATGGGATTTTTACTTTGAGAAGCCGCTGGCTACACTCTAATGTAGTTAGACTCTATTTTAAATCACAACTTCCTCTTAGAATCTCGTTCTCTCTCTAGGTGTTTCTCTCTCTTTCTGTCTCACATAAACAAACAGGCCTAATCAAATTGTATCTCTGTGCTTCGCTGACACACCTCTCTCTTTTGCTGTGTTTTGTTTGCTAGCCTTCAGTATGTGGTGCGGGTATTTCAACACTGACCAGATTAAAAAGCAGGACTTACTTGGTCAACCGACTTAACTGACTGTAATTCGCTATATTAAACTAGCGCTAACCAGCAGTCAGTAAAACTTTACATTAACTAACATTATTACATTTAGTCATGATGCTTTTATGCAAAGAGGCTTTACAATACCAACAATCAAAACCAACAAAAGACTAATGTGCAATGACAAGTCTAATGTCTAGCAATATGTTACAGGTTTTATTCATCTCTTTTTACATTTGTTGATAAAAATACAACTCTATGTTGTTAGCTCATGTTGTCTCTTAAGTTGCTTATTAGCATGCATACTGCTAGAATTTTAGCCATTTATTAGTAGTAATTAAGCACATATTAATGCCTTATGTGACCTTATGAACTATTAATAACCAGCAAATTAGGAATTTATTGAGGAAAAAGTTGTAGTTAATAGTTTTACCATCTTATTATGGATTATGTCCAGAAGTGATGGTTTAAAGTAAAAAATAATAGCAATTAATGATGGATTTGTTTCTTACAAACATGCAGCTTATCACTTCACAAGCCATTCATTTATGGACTGGAGTAGTATTGATTATAGGCTTACTTGTAGGGTACGGTCATGTTTTATCATCTGTTTGGACTCTCACTCTGATGGCACCCATTCACTGCAGAGGATCCATTGGTGAGCGATTTAATGCTAAATTTCTCCAATTCTGCCTCAACTAAGGCATACATTCATCTACATCTTGGCAACAATGTCATTCTAGATCCAAAAGAATCTCCTACTCGGCAAAATCATGGTCACCCTACTTTAATATGGCTGATATCCACTAGGTATTTAATAATAACACAGAAAAGCATACAAAGAAACAGTCAACATGCAACATAAACCTCATAACATTGCACCACAAGTAATCATTACAGTCAGTGCAGGTGAATTCATCATCAGAGCCTGAGACACACATGACGGCGCCGTTCATCTCTCCCACCAGACCTGCTTATTGCTCGTAATCAACTACTACTGTCAGGTTGTGCTCTTGTTATGGTAGCTGTGGCCCATAAACACACAGGCATATTGGGAAGGCAACAGCACTCGTGCTGGCAATATTACAGATCTTTCTTCTCTCTCTCTCGCTCTCTGTACTCCACTGAAGCACTGGACTGGAAAAACCACACAGTGCTCGTATAAATACTTGATTCAATTTGAAACCATGGATGGAAAGAAAGGAAAAAAGATTGCTCCTCGAACTTCACTTTCCCTCCATTAGTTGCCTCCTTCCTCTTGTTTTTTACGCGGCATCTCCCTCTCTCTCTCTTTCTCGTATGGACACACATGCACGAATGCCGAGTTCGGTAATGGAGTTACACAAACACTTGCACATACACACCAGATATCGGCACACACACAAACACAAGACATTTCCAGACTTTGATAATGGAACAGCGAGAGGACGGAGGGAATTTAAGCCATTGTATTTCTCAGAGGTCATAAATAGCCAGCGGAAATATTATATTTACTTTCTGTCAGAGCACAGAGACGCAACTGCATACATCAACCAAACATCCACAGATTGTAATTTTGCTGAAATTGGCTCTTTTGAGAGCAAGAGTGTCACAAAAAAGGAAGGTCATTTGGTTTACGACAAGATTTGAGCCGCAAAGAAAAGAAAGGTCAGGTCATATCTAACGTATCTAGACAGGCTTGCAGGGATTAGTATAATTCTGTAAGACATATGACATTAATCTGGGAATACGAGAAAGAAATTGTTAACTTGTGTGGATTAGGACCAGGCCTTTGAAGATGTCACAAGGGGACAGCATTACAGGCAACTGGGGTAAATAACACACACACATCCAAGCCTGTAATTGCTTAACACAGAATTCAAACTTAATCTGTGTAGTATACTTTATCAATAAACAAATTCATGTATGTGAGTTTTGGGGTGCGTGTTTTTCAGAGTTCTATATATGCAACACTAATCTAGAATGCATACTACACATTTAATATGCATACTACTTAAATCATGCACCCCTCACTGATTTAGATACATATTAAAATGACTGAGTTCTACATCAACTCTGAATTCGTACTTCAGAAATTTGCGGTTCTAAATGCCATCTGATATTTACTTCTAAAATTTGCATTTGTATCAGTCTTCTATGTTCAGGTTCGGTAATTTTACTCTAATGGCAATGTATAGGTGCTTTTTTTTATCCAGTTAAAGTAAAATAACTGAATATAAGCATAGGAGGCTGATTAAAATGCTCATTTTAGAAGACAATTTCAGATGGCATTTAGAGGCATCTGAACTCTTCAGTTGATTTAGGCCCAATCTCAATTCTACCCCCTTACCCCTACACTTCCCCCTACCCCTCCATTTGGCGCGTTCACGTGTAGGGGTAGGGGTGTCTCAATTCTCTTTTGGTTGGAGGGGTAGGGGTAAGGGAAAGGGCTAGATAGCCCTCGTAACGAAGATTTTTCGAGACCTCACTTCAAATGAAGGGCTAAGAGAAATTTGCAACATGGCTGCTCACTCGAGCAAGCAGACCCATAAATGCAAGTAATCTTTGCCATTAATATAAGGATTTTTATGACAATTTTTCACTATATGTGTATTACCATCGGTCTTGTGTTTGTGTTTACGGCGATGTTCTG
>JAUCMS010000048.1:4733426-4756202 GCA_032357445.1 Enteromius radiatus
GAAAAACTTTTATTTTGGTTGCGATTAATCGCGATTAATCATTGCCCAGCACTAATATATATATATATATATATATTAATGGCCAATCAATGTAATACAGTCATTCATTTAGTATGCATACTACACTGATTTACAATAGCTTGACTGTATTGTGTGTGCAGAAAAAAACAAGCTGAGCTTTAGAAATGTAAATAACAAACCTTAAAAAATTATATCTACAGTATGTATATTCACTAACATGTACACACCAAATAACAAAAGATAAGGTTTCCCATAGAAATAAACACAATCCTGATCCCAAAAGGTTTCCTGACTTTATGTAAAGAATGACAAAAGGCAGTGGATGGCACAAAGAATACCACCCCCATCCCAATATAAATCATTAAATATCTTGCTTTCTTCTTCCAGTGTACAAGAAGACAGTAATGAACACATTAATCAAATCTTTATCAAGCGGAAATGTTCAAATATCAAAGGTGAAACATATTCTATTGTCTAATCATACAAAGCAGTGTCAGGTTAATAAAACCTTAACCATATCACAACACTTTTTCACTATTATATCCCTGTGCATTCAAGCATCAAAATAATGAAAATGGCCATTTACAATATTCCATGAGTCATATTTGTATTGTGAAATACTACACCTACTTCCACGAAACCACCAGTACTTACAAGAGATCCGACATCAAACTTTGCACATTTACAGTACATTTGTGCACATGGGACTAGTGTGTCTCAAAGTTCATTATACAAGTAAAAATTAATAAACACAATCTAGCACTTCCGATTATTAAACAATTTTGCACTTTAAATGTCAGAAGTAAAAATGTGAAATACAACCATTTTAAGTCAAGACAAAAAATGACTCTAGCTTTAATATTTAATTTTTGAGGAGATCTATTTCAAAGCAATTATGCCAGCAGCAAAAATATTCTAGAAGCTAGCAAAGGCTACAAAGCGTTTGTGTGCCTTGACTGTAACTAATCAAATGAGAATACAAATGATTATTTTCTCAGTAAAATATTCATGTCTTTTATCTAAGCATGAAGAAGTACAATACAATAAAAAAGTGTTGTATCCTTTAAAGGGTCATGAAACACTAAAGCATGTTTCCACGGTGGTAACAGTGCATATTATCAATACATCTTGAAAAAAAACGTTTGAAATCAATTAATTAACACTGATGGATATTTTTTTTCCCTATTCATTCACCACGTTCATCTGATATTTTTGTGCAAAATTAGTCTGCGATGAACACTTACTAAAGCTAAAGTGAAAGTGTACCAAGTCAAGGCCAAAAGAAATGAACAATATGAACCTATTTTCTCTGTCCTGGCTTAAAATACAAGAAAATACCCAGAAATATATTTAATTACATAGGAATATGGGTGTTTTTCAGAGTATTTCACGTTTTTGGTCAGACAGGAATCCAGAGATTTTTAAAGTCTTCATCAGCAACATTATTAAAGTTAAGCAGTGCGGCTTTAATAGCAAATGTGGTCTTATCCTATTACGACCACAGCAGGTACTTAATTATAATGCACTTGAGCTAACCCCGATCTCTGACATTATGCTGCTATATTTCACCTGTCACTCCCACTCTCAGTGGACCTCTCGCTCTCCCAGTCTGCTGCCTCTAGTGGTGCAAACACAGCATTACAAAAGCATCTCCCCATAGATCACAACTGAACCTTCCAGAATCCTGGGCAACGCATCCCTTCTAGTTGGCAGGATCACGGACAGATTGGTAGCGACTCAGGCACAGAATAAATATAGCCCGTGACTGAAGGTACTTACTGATATGTGTGACTTCACCTTCTCCTATTAGGTAACAAGATAAATGCATGCTCTCTGCTGTATGGGAATCTGGGCCAGGCCGTGTGTAAGCCATATGGATGTGATGCATAAGATCTTACACACACGGCAAGATCATCTTAGAGACACAAAAGTACTGTGGGGTAATTAATACTGTGTTGTACACAGCAGCACATATACCATATTTCATAAGTGGAAATACTGTAGGCCATTTCTAAGAATTAAAGAGCCCCCTTCTTGTGTCTTTCTCAAAGGCTATGTTTAGAATAGCATACTACTGTTTCTGCAGTATGCATACTGTGTATGTATGGTACACTTGGTTATTGCATGAACAGTTCTTAAAAGAACAATATTTTCTTAGTGTGAAGAACATTCTACAATGTGCATAAACTTTCATTTCCAGTGTGACAAATAAACAGTAATTTCTGCTTTTTCTAACAAGATATTACTGCACAAATGTAGATTTAAAATGTAACAACATAAAAATAAGCAAATGCAACTAACTGAATTGCATGCACAATGTGACAACAATATTGCATACTATTTGATATTTTAAATACTTTTTTTTTTAAATAGTATGCAGTACATGATGCAGTATGCAGTAAGAGCTAATACTCCAATCGGAACACAGACAGTTTCTCTGTGTCTCACACTCTACGCACTTGACATCGTTTTTCTCTGGACATCCACCTCAGGGATGTGTAAAAATCACAACATAACTGTTTGTCCACCAACAGCTGAGATCTCACAAGGCCACAGACAGTCCAGCTAAACTGACATGTTTTCAGGAACACAATGACACTAGGGATCGACAATCTTTATGCCATGAAGTGCCATTTTTAATTTATCATTATCTACTTTGTAAATGCATGCAACAGATCTTATTTGGAATTATTATCCATGTATATATTTTATTTTTAACATTTTTTCATATGGTATAAATCTTTGCTTAATTGTTTATGAATTATGCACCCTGATTTCAACTTACCTACTTGAATAAAATGTCTAATCATACAATATTCCTCTCTTTGTTTTATTTATGTACCAGTATTTACCCTTCTGCGTGCCAATGGTTGAACTCATGTGCAAAGTTACAGACTGGTTACGCCTGAGCTGCACAATTTTCAATTAAGCTCATACAAACATCTGCATCTTGCATTAGCTGTACTGTAAGGTCACATTACATTAGGCCTTAGGAACAGTTTGCATTTTAACACAATTCAGTCCAAACGCACTAAAGTAAAAAAAAAAGCTCAAAGGTAGCATATAGAGAGTGAGTGCTGAACTGCTTATTAAACATAACACGATTTTCATCAAATCAAAAAAGCAACATTGTCATCAAACACGTCCCATCTTCAATTTTCCAGACCCCTGCGTAATCTCAAGGGGTCACTGACAGCCTTGACAAATGCTTTATCAGACTTCCCACCGAAGATTAAACAGCCAACCCTCAAGGACAGTCCTCCTCAGAGTGATCTTTAGACTCCAGTATCTTTTTGTGTCACTGCGCGTGTGTCAGCAACTTGCTTCTGTTAATTGGCGCTACACTGACATGCTACCACCCCCGGCCACATATCTCTGCCCGATCGTGTAGTTACGTGAGCACGCTGATAAATGCTAAGCTGACAGGTTTTATGAGCCTTGGTGAGCAGACGGGAGCGGAATCATCAGCCCGGCCTCTGTTGTCTTCAGCTCTAACCTAAGTCACGTGTACGTCTGCTCTCATGTTAAGCCAAAATCTGCATGCACGCGACCATACATCATTGTATGCACATTGGTGGAAGGTAAGGTAAGTAAATAGGTAGCAGCAGAGCTCCCATGATGCACTTCAGCTCCCATTCCTTCATACAAACTGTAATGAGTATGGGTGCAGGAGCAGGTGTAGAAATTACTCTCACGTTCTGCCAAAGTTCATGCTTACGGCATCGATATGAGGTGGTGTACCATGCCAATGACAGACGGAGGAAACGCGACAAACAATGGAGCCTGTGGCGGGTACATCTGAACACATAAAGAAATCAGGTTTGCTTTGATGCAGTCATAAACAGCATCTGCTTCTAAATTGATCGAGCAGGATATTCCCCAGAGGACCGAAGAGCTACTTAACCAATCATCTCAGTCATGACCCCCCCTCGTCCACCCTGCCAGACATCAGCATATCCCTTAAACATAATCTGTGAACGACCAGCTCTAGCTGACTGGTTAACACAATGAGCCTGTGATATGTGTGAAGGTGTGTGTATCCTTCTCGATACGGAAAAAAGAACAAGGAGGTTGATGGGGGTTTTTTTCTGTTACCTTGCGTCTACGGTCTCTCGATCGGTTCCTCTTCTTGATCTTCTCCTCCTCCTTCTCTCGCAGCTCTTGAGCTGCGAGCTCCTGTAGGTCCTTGTTCTTGCGGATCTGCTTAGCGGCTTGCGCCATGGTGCCGCTGCAACAAGCAGTGCTGCGCCTGTAACGGAGGCTGTCGCTGTCCTTGCGGCGGCCAGTGCGGGAGAGGCGGTGGCGCTGTGCGCGCCTGCGAGGAGTGAGCGCCCTGCACGGCTCTAGGCGGCAAGTTCCCTCAGCAGCACGCTACAAAAGAGATGATGCTGCTGCCTGCCTGCCTGCCTGCCTGCTTGCACCTCATCCAAGCAAGAGCCTTCCCATCCCCCCTCCCTTCTCTCTCTCTCTCTCTCTCTTGCAACACACCAGTCAAGTCACGCAGTCCTAGCCTCAGCAGTGTAGGGATACTGCAGCAGCTCGATTTTTCTCCCTCCGTCTCTCTTTCTCACTCGCAGTCTCCTGTTTTTCTCAGCAGAGATGCTGCCGACTGTTTACCACACGTCTGTTGTATTGTCGTCCTCTTTGTGCAGATCTGCAGGATGTAGGTGAAAACAATTAGCACACAAATGTACAAATTTAGTATATTTTTCCAACCAGACTGGTCTTGCAAAAAAAATATAAAATCTCTTCTTTGATCAAATACTGTGTATTTGTCTCTTGTACCACCGTCTGTTGTTGGTTTCTTAGTGTGATGCAGTCAGTTGGGTTCATTTTCTGGTTCTAAGTGAAGGCAGGTTCCCATTTGAATGCTGAGAGTGAAAGGGATTAGAGCCATAACAGCTTACCTCATAAAAACTGCATGTACAATCTCGCTCACTCTCACCAGACTGTGGTTTTCCATGAGAAAGGGCTTGTGCATTGTTGTCTATGCAGTAATTTGGTCCATTTCGACCTGCAGATTATGAGAGAAAGACAATGAGTGTATATGACAAGAGAGAGGGAGAGAGAGAGAGAGAGAGGCTGCATTGCACAGAGATACGTACCAGTCGCTTTACAGTATGTCAAGGTAAACCCTATAGCACCATCCAGATTCTTCTCAGAGCTCTCATGCTGTTCTTCTCTTGTATTTTGTCATTTATACAGTAATGACAAATTATTGTGCTGCTATTGAACATATGGGATACAGTGTGGTGTTAATTTTTGCTGGTTTATGCGCAAAATGTGAGATTGTCAAGTGATGGCTATGTAAAAAGGTTCCAGTGCATTACAATTCAGAGCCCATCTGAAGTGAAATGCAGGCACAAGCGTTTGCCTCTGAGAATTATGTCTGAGTCATGTGACAGATCAATCATATTTATTTATGCTTGTCATGACACTAGGCTGTACATTATCCTTCAGCTGCTTGATTTCCCTTCTTCTGACCAAAATGATCTACTGATTTCCTTTGGGAAAGGGGGGAAACTGTAATTGCAGTCACAGTCTCTGATTAGTTTACATCACATACTGTATTTGCTATAAAAACTTGATTGTATACATTTAAAACCATTGGTGGACATTCCACTCCATTTGGTGGAAATCTGGAAATTAGGTTGGTTTTGGATGCTTTCAGATGTTTTAGGGTTGCACTAACATATAAATCAACACAGATAGCTTAAATACATAGTATAATAACACCTATTTCCCAGCTAATAATTTTTGGCAGAAATGGACCCATCAGTGTTGATATTTCTGCTATTTCAGAGTGATTAGTCACATGGAAAGAAAAGCTGTGCATTAGCAAAGTTGGCAGATTTCAGCTGACATTGAGATATTTACAGTCAACTAATTAGATTCATTTCAAAAAGGTGTCAAACAACAGGTGTTATGGGTAACCCTGCTGAAAACAACAGCATATGCTGGTTAGGTATGTTTTGAAGCTGGGATGCTGGATTAAGATGGTCCTTATGCTGGCTTATGCAGGCCCTTTACTGATCAAAAGGACCATCTTAAACCAGCATCCCAGCATTAAAACATACCTAACCAGCATATGCTCTTTTTTCAACAGGGAAAGCAGCTAGCGTTAATATGGATATGACCAGTAAAGTAAATATTAATTAATTTCGAGGTGACTGATGTGACTTTTAACTTTATCTCATGCAAGTGTGCAATTATATTATGTGAAAAACTTCTAATATATATATATATATATATATATATATATAACGCTATTTCATCTCTACAACTTTAAAATCCTGTCTGTGGTTGCTCAGGTAACGTTAGGCCTACTAACGTTAGTCTGAAGTAAAATGTAAAATTCATCATTAAAATACATCCGTCAGTGTGTAACATACTCGAAAACAATGTGTGGTAAGAAAGTGGTAGAAATATAACTCACGTCACATTTTGACACGTTCACAAATCAATAAAAGGGCTACCGGACAACGTTTACAACTGGCTTCGTTGCATCAGTGAAGCGCAATCTCGGTTTGCCAACGGCAGATGTCACCATCTAGTGGACTCTATACAGTACAGTATGATTTCAATACGGTCAGTCAGTCGATCGATAAGGACATAATGGGGACATTTCCACACATTTCATTATCGGTTTATAAAAACTGAAAAAAAAAAACGAGAATGTTTCTCTTGATGCTGCATGTAGTATTTGAAAACAAATTTACTAAACAAATGAATTGTCTTGTGCTAACCTATTCTATGCTAACCTAGCCTACATAATAACTTTGTGGAGATTTAATATGTAGTTTAATTAAGAAAATGGAAGACTAACAGCTTCAAGTTAACTACAGGCCTACCTGTCATCAAGTTGAGTCAAGATCTGTCATCAAGACTTCCCTGGTTGTTGAAAAGAACACCAATAGCAAACCTAATATCAGCTCTACTAGGTTTACTTATTCAACCACTTTCTGATTTGCATTAATCAATTGAACAGATTCTTTCTGGTAAATATATTGTATATATAAAATCAAGTCATGAAAACCATAAGAGATTTGCTTAAACAGCACATATACTTTTAATTATCCCTGAAAGTGAAAAACAATCCATTAAGTGCTGCAGGTTCAGTGCATGACCACTGTGGCGTAATCAGTTCCTGATTCAAACTTCACTGCAGGAGCAGAGTTTTCACCAGCACCTGAATGATTCACTGTGGCATATAATAGCTCATCCTCTACTATCTGTGAAAAAAACATGTTGAAATTAAACATTACTAATTAGTATTTCGCAAAATCATGTTCATAAAAACATAATGGAAATGCATTTTTGATTTGTAATTGTTTGTAAACTATGTTGCCAGTAAATCAATACATTTAAAAAATATATGTACCTCTGTTTTCCCTTCCTGCACTTCAGCGGTATCAGAATTTGCATTTTTGCTGTCTAAATAAAAGAAGAGAGAAAGAATTTGTTGTGAATTTTATGTCAACATCATACCAATCATAACCTCAGAATTGTCCATTTGCTAATAAATAGTAGATGTGCAATGCATGTTTGTCCTGGTATTACTAAGATTATAAGCATTTCTACTAATAAAAATATCCAAACTCACTCACCGTTGTCCATTACATGATTTCTGTAAGAAAACAAAACATAACATTTAGAGAATTGTATGTTTATACCAAATAATTTAGCTGAATAATACGCACTGACCTCGCTTCTCTATACCCTTTAAAATAGACAAAACAAAAAAAGAAAAAGACAGTAAGAAAAATTGTATGTATGTTAGTTAATTAATGGTTTGCTTATAAAGCAAATATCTAAGATATGAATGTGAAATCATTCTTTGACATATAACTAGAATTATACAAGAGAATATTGTGTTTGCAGTTTCTTACCTTGTTTTTTGGTCACATAGATAATACATATGATGATGGAGATGAGCAAAGAGAGCAGAATCAGTGTCCCCAGGATAACCGAAAATATAAGAATGTATTTACCAGAAAGAGCTAAAGATGAAAAAAAAAAGAAACAGTTTAAAATGTTAAATCTGTGTCCTCTGTCTAGTCAAAAAAAAAAGTTTTATTACAAAAAAGCTATAAAAAAGAGGTTTAAAAAAGCTATTTACATATCCTCCACACTGTAATGGTGACATCTTGGGCCATTTTGGTAGCATTGAGTTCACATTGGATGATAATTGTTGTTCGGAGCTGCTCTCCAGTTTCTCTCTGTAACAGTTGTTCTCCACTGACAGTAAGTTTACAGCAATTGTCAGAGAAATTTTGCTGGCCAATGATTGTTGATTCAGTGTAGAAAGTGCAATTAACCCAATACTGGGAGCAGCATGTCAGATCCGTCCGGTCACTGAGAGTCATCACTCGAAGACTAGCGCTGAACTCTGTACAAGGGTTGCAGGTTGAATGAGTGATTGAAAATGTTAACAAATAGCCTACATAATGTCATGCACATAACAACAAACTAACCCTCAGGAAGATGAGCACTGATACTGTACTTGGGTTGTTCCTGGGATTCGGTATGATTTCAGAAGTGGTGGTTCACCGAAATGGTTCACAAAACTTTGTATGCCCATTAGTATAACACTTCACTTCATTTTTTACTTAAATTAAATGATATACAAAATGTCAGTGTTTGTGATTTTTCACAATAATGTAAGCATTTATTTGTGTTTCTTTCTTGTGAAAAAAAAATTATCTGAAAAACTAAATATTTTATATAAAAAAAAAAAAAGAAAAGAAAAAGACAATGTTAAAGTTATGTCCCTCGGTCTGAGCTCAACCCCGTCACTCTAACAATTCTACACCCATAATAATTTGGACTACACTCATACGTGACATAATACACCAGAAATGACATCATTCTGGTCTCTTTAATAGTGGTGCAGAAAATAGTTAGTAGAATTATTTGTATTCATATTTTTGAGGAATATTATAGTCAGGAATGGTACGTTGTCAAGCTTGTCATTACTGTTTTTCAACATTTTATTTTATTTCAATGTATTGCTGCCAAATATGGTACTCACCTACACAACATGAGGAGCAGTGGCCATTTTGAGAGGAAAACCACAACCCCATCACAAATATAGAACTCTCATTGTTACAGGGTTATAAACTTGTAACAGGGTTGAGTTATTTACTGAATGTAATACTTTTAATGAAAGAAAAATAGTAAATATATACTTACCAAAATCATGACAACTCATAATTTGACATACACATACATTCACCCACATTTAAAAAAGAAAGACAGATATGAATAATATCTTGACCCATCAAATGTGTTAGTCTTCAACCCCGTCATGTAACATTAATATTTTTGTATATTAAAGATAAAGAATGAAAGCATTTCTTGCTGATTACCATCTGACATGTTAGTTACTAAAACCATACAATTGTGGTTTGAGTTAAACTTGTAAGTTAAAAATATTTTTTTACAAAAATAAACAGACCATAGTCACACAATTTGTGTATTTTTTTTACCATTAAATTGCTAAGAAGGACAGACAAGCAGCAAATAGATGATTGTTCTGTGTAAAATCCATTTGAAATCATTCCCATTTTATATATATAAAATAATAGGAGGTCAGATATGCACCTAATGATGATGGGGTTTTTAGAAAATGAAACACATGATATTTCAAGTTCAAATGTTAAACTGCTGTTATATGTACAGAGGATGCACATAATAACACACATTACCTATAGCTTTTAAATCAGTGTAATTTAAGATGCATTCAGCATCATTTAGAACACCTCAACAGTTTTTTATTATGCGATTATGACTGCATACACAAAACATGGCAAGATTTTATCTGCAAATAAGAATAGTGGCCGAAAACCAAAAGTAAATGAAATAGACTGTGGAACATTAAGAACTGTCCAAACACCACATAAGTATTGTCAAAAGAAATATTGCCTGTACAGGAGTTTATGTTATTTTGTCCAACCCTTGTAGTTTCAACACAGGTTTAGGGGAAGAGATTTAACTGTTCTCAGTTAAAAATACATTAAGAATTTTTTTAAATTTCGCTACAGTGTTGATGTCATCCAAATCATCTTCAGTAAAAAACATTTACTAAATTCACTAAAAACACATGAACAAAACATTAAGTACATACCTGCATTTGCTAATTTGGTAAAAAGACCAACTGAAAAATAAGCAATGTAAAATGTAAGCCAAACCATACAGAATCAGTCAAACTAATACAATGTACATAGATCATTCAAATATAGCACTTACAGAATATCCACAGATGGATCATAATTTCATGTGCTCAAGCTGATACAGCAACAATGGTTAGGACTATCAGGTCTTCAAGCAACATCTAGCATGACAATGACATCGATTAAAAAAAAACAAGCAAACCGGATGTATGGTTGCCATTTTTGCATACAGGTTTCTGTTTTCCTGCCCGACTCTGAGAAGACGAGATGTGTACAAGACTGATTGTCTCTGAATTACTGACAATGTCCATCAATTCCACTTTTATGTAAATTATTCTTAACTACATTTAAGAATAGTTTAAAAAGAACCACATCAGTTGACTCAAGAAAAATACAAGAAACATAGTATGCTTGATAGTTGGGTTATTTAGTGACAAATACTAGTTATGAAACTGTACAGAATATGCATGGACCATTGAGCAAGCGACTGAAAGGAAACAGATGGTAGATCTTCTCATTTAAAAAAAAGTGTTAACAACATCACTTAACCTTTGGACTTTGAGCCAAGTCATTCTGACACATGATTTTAAAGGCAAAAAATGTTATTAAAAACACAAGAATGAATTCAAACTTAATTTGAATCAATGCATCTAAAAATAAAACTCTGTGTCATGGTAAATTTGGTTATGTGCATTTTATTAACATGTAGAGCCGTGGTTGAAAGTTCAAACTCAAGGTAGTTTCTGTGTGTAATAAAAGTTACAGAAACAATTAAATACATAAAAGAGAAACTACATTAAAAGCAACCAACACTGCAACAGATCACATTTTTTGTGAGTATCTTAAAAACAAATGTTGATCAATCATGATAAAACAAGTAAACAATTTTAACAAACTTTTCAAATCAGTGATTAATCTGAGGTTCCTGATGTGATCGTGTCTGTATCCGGACTTTTATTGAGATCTAAAGCAGACAGGGAATCAAGTGCACCAGAAGGAGAGTCCTCGTTGGCTAACAAGTTATTCTTGCGGAGCTGACAGGCTTGCTGGTACGGTGGCCGGATTGGAGGTTGGGTGGGTGGTATATACTGGTACTCTTTACTAGAATCGAGCTGTTTGAGTATAAAGCAAAACTTGCATTAGGTCAGACTACTCGTTCATAGAAACCTATGTGTGATTTAAAAGAAGCTGACTAGCACCTGAAGTGGGTAAGTTCTGTCCGAATCAAAGGCACTGAGATCTCCACAAGCAAGGAAAGGAACTATTATTCGGTTTGGCCCCTCTAACTGGTTGAAGTCGACATCTGGATGGGACAAATTTGCATTCATATTGTAAGGAGGAAAACTGGGCATATACATATATATATATATATATATATAAAATAAGAATAAATGTCACATACAGATGAGCGCAATCAAATATGAAAGAAGTTGAAGTTACCGTAAGAGTGATCCAGCAAAGGGTTGGACATGTTGGGGACATAACCTTCAGGTGGAGAGTAATTCTGACACACCACAAATGCCTCTGAAGGGCAAAAACACACACTGGTTCATGTTCGGAAAAGTACAATATTCAAAGTACAGGTTAGTATTCACCTCTCACCTATGCTAGAGTTGCGGCTGCTGCGTGGTTTGGCACAGGTTACAGAACTGAAGAAGATCTTGAGCTGGGAGTACAGTAGGGTCACATCTTTACCTCTGAAGATCTACACAAAAGAAAGACAAGTTCAGGTGAGACTGAAGTAGACATTTCTCACAGAAAACATTTCATAGATTTAATAATCTTGTACTGAAAACTAGACAAGGTAATGAAGAGTATGAATTATAATGGGACAGCTTACTTTTGCAACAAAGTTGCCACCTGGTTTGAGAACATGTGTGGTGATATTGAGAGCCTGTTGAGATGAAAATTTAAAACCCGTAAGCAAAGCCTTCAAGCAAGCATTCTAGCAGCTATATGGTAAATCAAAAACAAAATATAAAACTTATTTTTAGGCTACTATTAGTGTTGTCTATTAGTTGGAACCAGAACACTTTCACAGTCCAACATTATTTTGTGGCAAAAACATGGAAAAAGTTCATTGTAACTTTTACTATACTTATTTGCTTTGTGTGTGTTTTGCAGGGTTTTTAAAGTTTTTTTTTTTTTAATTTGGGGGGGGGGGGTGTGAGGGCTTTGAATTAAGAGAAATCCTCTGGTGCACTGATATAGACATATAATGCAGTCAAGAACTACTTTAGCCATGTATTTCCCTGAAAATATTTAATATTTATGAACACCTTCATCAGCCAATCAGATTCTAGCAATCAACACCCCCATCGTACAATATTACTTATTGTACTAATATATATTACTAACATTTACTAACTAAATAAACAAACTAAATAAACTAATAATTACTGTAACAAATGTACTTCTCAGTATTGAGAGTTAAATATACTAATATTAACTAATGGGACCTTATTTTAAAGTGGTACCAAAATAAGAGTTATGGAAAATAGGAATTCATACCGCCAACAGGAGCTGTGCCTGAATGTATTCATCTACATCATGGAGACCCGTAACTACATAGAGAAATGGACAAAACCTTCAATTCAAAATTTTGCTGAATTAGACTAGCAGGCAACATCATGTTCAATAAAACACAAGGTTATTTCTCACCATCAGGGGCGCCGTCACACACAACCAAGTCTGCTGACTGTCCTTCAAAATGGCGAATAATCTCCTGTGCTGTAGAAATCTATGAAAAGCAATGACAATATTCACAAAATACCTTAAAAAATTTTTTCTGTAAATACTTTTGAACCTGGCTTTATCCTACTGTACGTTCATATGATCTGGAAATGTAGTGCATGTATAATTGCATAACTTACATTTTTAAAAACGTTTTCTACATGTAATAATGTTTGCGATTTTTAATCTAATCATTTAACCGGAGATGTATCTATTAGTCATTTTAGTCACGTGGAGTGTCTTACTTTTAAAATGTATAAATGCATGTTATAATACCATATAGATTTAAGTGCTACAACGGCATGCCACACCTTGGTGATGTCTCCTTGAATTTGTGTTACACCTGGCAAAGGGGCCATGGCTTGAAGGTCAACTGCGACAATCTTGACCTCTTCACTCTTGTCTTTACCACTGAAATTGGACAAAAAAGTGCCAATTACAATAAAAACATTTTCTGTATGTACGGTTTACACTTTATCATGCAGTACAGATCAAGTGCATTGTGCATTTAACCAACCGGAGTTTGCGGCTCAGAACTTGACTCCAGCTGCCAGGTGCAGCACACAGATCCACAGCACGACTAACACCTGCATGTAGGCATGAACAGTCATTTGAACATAAAAGCCTGCTTTGATGCTGTCTATGTAGGCAGTTCACAAGCTTTCGAGACATAACCTATGATGATTCATCCACTATTCCAAGCAGATTGAAGCTCTTACCTTTAAAAAGGTTGAACTCCTCATCCAGCTGCAGGAGTTTGAAGGCACTTCTCGCTCTCCAGCCCTCCTCCTTCGCCAGCCTGTAGTATATATCGCGTTTGTCTTTGGATGAGCGCCCCATTTTTCCTTCACTCACTTATTCTGTAAACAAAAATGGCAGTTTTACATTCTAAACCAACTTAATGATCAATTGATATTTTTCCTATAACAGTATTATCTCCTCTGAATTAACGTTAACGTTACTCCTAATTAAAATGAATCACATTCTGCGTTTTCTCGACATCACCTTTACAGTTAGTAACAAATATTAACGCTTGTTATACACATAACCACAACATCCACTAACCAATTTCACATGACGTGCTATAAACTGTTATTTCATAAACCGTACATACTTAGGACTGCATCTGGATAAGCGATATTTTCGCATCAACGTGACATTTCTTCTTCTTACCCTGTTGCAGTCAGAGAAACAGGAGACAACACTGACACCCGCTGGAGATTAGGTGCTATTACACGTGATGTTTGGACGGGATCGTCGAACTTGTAGTTTATGGACATCACGCATAAACACGAACTTTAAGCAGAGTTATTATAAGCATTATTAAATTATTTCTAATTTAATCACAGTTCCTACAAAAATATTATACTACAGTTATAAGAATACAAGACCCAGGATTAGAAATATTACTTTTATAATTTTATAATGAAATAAACATTAACATTATACATACGCTTTGGTTCATTATACAGCATACTTTAACAACACAGGAAAGTAAGAAAAATGTGAAAATGTATTTTTTTTTTTAAATATAAGTTTTGAAAACATCAAATATTTTCTATGTTCTAAAGCTCACTGACTTTTAAAGGAGTTTCTACTATTGTCAACATATACATTTGTATTAATGTGAAATGATTGGTCAAAAATGTATTGTGGTACATTAGCTACCTAGCAACATTACATTTTATTATAAATGCATTTTGGATATATCATGCTGTGTATAGGCTGCATATATATATATATATATATATCTTCTAGGGATATACCATAAGCTAAAGTGAAACATTTGAATTTCATTTGTTATTATTATTACTTTTTTACGTTTTAAATTTGTTTTGGGGGGAGGATGAAATGAAAAACGTCAGATATATCCAAATCACACCTCTTATAGCTTATTTGCATTGGTTGGCGCTTTTTACCTAATTTTACATTAGTATCATAATTGCTTTATGCATTGTGTCTGAAAAAAATTTAAACTTTAAATACTTTAAAGATTTATTTATGATATAGTCAGACAGAAGTGCAGACACAAGCCTGCTCAAAAGCCCTGTTCTCGCGATATTCCTCGAGGTTTCCGGTGTTGTGAATGTGTCTGCTAAAGATGGCGGTCAGCATCCGAGGCCGTCCTATCCGAAGTATACGGATGCGAGGTGAGATTAAGCTTACTCTGTTAGGACGATTAGCGGATCCGTTAGGAGAATATGAAGCAGCCTTCATCAGCTACATCTGCTCCAAGCGTGCCTTTCTCAATGTCTTATTTTATCTTACATATACAGGTCGGAATGACAGTGGGGAGGAAAATGTACCTCTCGATCTCACAAGAGGTAAGTCAGATGAACCTAGTGAACTCCCTACCTAGACAGCATTTTTGGGCATCTTGGGCTTGTTTGGAATGTCAGCCTCGCGGTTGCCAAACCCACTTATGATGCCCCAAAATGCTTGCTGCACTTGGTTTTGAGACACAGCCTTAATCTAAGGCAGCATGCAACATACAGATCCGTACACATTATGCTCTTGTGTGCAACTATACGATACTTAAAATGAAGAAAATAGGGATGTTAGATGTCTCGAATGCTTTTTATTATTATCTAATGGTGGCTTGAAATATGTATCTCTTCAGTCCGGCATTGCAGGACTGTAGGATCCAACGAGTGTAGAGACCAAAACAACAATCTGCTACAACAAGAAATATGCAGAATTATTTTTTGTAATGCGTTTGTTTAAATAATATGTCATCTGACGTTCAATTTAATATAGTTATACTGCTAAATTAATTGTTTTGTTGTTGTTTTTTTTATTGGATAAGACTTCATTTGGTAACATTAGTTAATATGACTGCAAAGAGGGAAAAAAACACTTTTGAAACATTATTCCTAGTTAATATTTCTTTTTCACTAATACTTTCTTTTAAAAAGGCATCTATTAATATAGTTGCATTTTTGTTTTTATAATGCAGTTGTAACCTATTGATTATTAAATAACAAAGATTAATAAACACCGTAATAAATGAATTGCTAATGACAGTGTTATTGCTAAATGTATAGTGCATTAACTTGTTAGCTATCTTGTTTAACTAAAGAGACTTCAGTTGAGAGTTCATTTACTAGTCAAGATTGACCTTTTATTGTAGTAATGCTATTGATTTTTATTTATTTATTAATTTTTTTTAATGTATCTGTCATAGAAAGCATGATTAGACTCATTGCTTTTAATTCATGAATGAAATTCATAATCCTGTTAAGTTGTTGTTCTGTCATATCAGCTGTCAAACATCCCTGTGATGGACATAATACAAACAACTAACAATTCAAAATCTTATTTGAAAATGTCACAGTTCGTTGTGTAAGTATATAGATTTTTATTGATTTATTTTGTGCACAAGGCCAGAATTTCTATTTAGTAATAAGGTTGCTGTTGAAGTTGTCTGTCTTGTTGGCTGAACTTAAAATCCTGGACAAACAAGTGTGAATTTTGGAGGTTCTTAACATTTTGGATCTTATTTTTACTTGCGTATTTTTAGCAAAACAGAATTCCCATATTGTAATAAATTTATTTATATGCATTGTTATCAGTATTGCTAAATACACCAAAATATGCTAAATATAGCTGGTACAGAACCATGAATACTGTCGATGCGGATAGGTTAACCTTGAGGTTGTTTATGACCTCTGTGTGGATGGCCTTTTCTGAATGAAATTGAAAGTGTTAAACTAGGTTTTGTTGAGTCAGAAAAGGCTTGGTTTGCTGAACTCGGTATTAATCCAGATGTATTCCCGTAATGAATTCCTACCCTCCATTAAAAAGTTTGAGGTCAATTAAAAATGAAGTAACACTGTGATACAAAACATAATATTGTGAAATATTATTACAATTGAAAATACCCTTTCATGTTTTCATATATTTTAAAGTACTTTATTCCTAAAATGGCATGTTTTTGAATTTTCAATAGCTATTTCTACAGTATTCAGTGTCACAATTTAATCAAGAAAAAACAAACAAAACATCTTAATGACCCCAAAGCTTTGAATGACAGACTACCTGTATTTAGACAAGTCCTGAGCTTAACCGTTTTTAGTTCCCGTATGAAAGCCTGTGGAATATTTGTGGATTTTGTTTTGGTACAGGTGACTGAACATGTATCCTGTGTCACTTCTAAAGGAAATAAGTCATAGAGAGTGCTCACTTTTGAGTGTCTATATTTTATGCAAGCTGGTTTTGCGCATACACTGAACACTAATGTTCATTTTATTATACTACTTTATGAGAGGAACAAATCCTATTACATTTTAAATTTTTTGGTTTGAAAAGAAATATTTAAGAGTAAAATATCTGATCTTTTTTTATCTGCAGTTTTGCTCTGAATGGTTGTGAGGTTTTGTTTTAAGATATTTATGTGACTAATTTAGTAAAAAATATTATATAAATTTACATTACTGTGTATGTGTGTGTATATATATGAATGTGTGCAATTTTTGTGTGTGTATATATATATATATATATATATATATAATTTGTCTGTAGTTTATATTCTGTCTGCACTTAGTTGTGTTGAGATGTCAGCTTTCTGCTTTTGTTATTCACTTTTTTTTTGCTAAGACTTCCTTACCAAAGGAGTCATGACACAGGTGTAATTTATGAGAATTTGTTAGGTGAGATGATGTCATGAAGTCCCACTGTGTCTGCATTTGTGTGCTTAATAATTTAACTGATGGATGCTTGATTTCATCCCATAAAGCACTTCTCTGCTTTTTGTGTTTTGATTGAAGCACAACAATAATGGAAATGGTGCGGTTACTTATGTCATGCTGTTACAGGGAGAACATTATATCTTTGTTTTCCCATCCCTGTTTCTCTGATGACCTCACACCTCATTTTATTTCTTCCAGACCCCTCTGAGAACATGCGAGAGATCCTCCAGAATGTGGCCAAACAACAAGGAGTCTCGAATATGCGCAAACTCGGCCACCTGAACAACTTCATCAAGGTTTGTCATCTCAAGAGTGGATCAAGAGTTGCAGGGGACCAGGGAATGCAGGGAATCAATGTTGATTACTGCCTCAATCCAGATTTGTAATGCTAATACTGCAGAACGAGTCTTGATACACAAGAGATACAAGTATGACTAGTTGTAGGTTGTCTGAATGGTTAGTGCAATAAAATAAAATACAGCTGTCAATGAAAACTGAAACTGTTTAGTTACCAACATTATTTAAAATAGCTTCGTAATTTTTTTCATAGAAAAAATGCATGAATGACATGAGGGGGAGTAAATGATGAGTCAGAATTCCCAGAATCATTAGGGGTATATGCAAGTCCTTGTTTCGTACAAAAACAGCTGCTAAAACGGCAGACTAGCCAACACTGTAGAGGAGAGTCCTTTTAACTGCATAAACTTCTGAATAATGATTAGAAAACATTATTATAAACAAACTGTAAATGACCTTAAACAGTAGCCAGTGATGCCGAAGACCAAAGCGAAGAGGAGAAAATACTGTAATATTCACAATATGGGAAATATTGGGGGAAAATAATCATAAGTGGGGGCAGGGTTTTGTATAAATGTACATGTATCTCTTTAGAATGGAACTCATTGTTTTCAGAAAGGTTTAGATAGTGTTTTCTTTTCATATTACCTTTATGTTTTTGAAAGTACAGCCAAAGTCTCTTTAAGACTATAAGTCATATCACTCAGTGGCCATCTTTGAAATGCCTCTCGGGCATTTAAGTGCAGCCATCTCTTTGAATGGGGAAACATCAAATTCTCCCAAACTGTTCAATAAGCTTACAATTAAATTTTATATTTGAAATCACTAATGAAATCTGTCAACAACTGTGTAATAAATGCTGTTTCTTTTGCTCAAGTAGCGTTATATAAAGCTTATTTCTCAGGCGAGTTCAGTCAGTGTGCATGCAATTGGCTATTTTATTCAGAAGGCGGGGCTTCCTTTGATTGATCAGCCATGTTAAATGTTGCATTTTCTCCCATTCAAAACTATACAAGTTAATTTTAATTCAGTTCATCTATGATTTTGTTGTTTTTATATATATATATATATATATATATATATAAACAAACTGATTAATACATACATATATATATACAGTGTGTGTGTATATATATATATATATATATATATATATATATATGTGTGTATATATGTGTGTGTGTGTGTGTGTGTGTGTATGTATATATGTTTATGTATTAATCAGTTAATTAACTTCTAATCACAGTTGTTGAAATAACTAGTTCAAATCCTGCCTATCCCTACTGAATAGCAGCCCGCTGAATCTGGTTTATCTGTTTGGTATTACAACACAGGAGTCCTGCATGTGAATACTTACTGGTGTTTGGTAAAATGTAGTAAACAGAGTACTTTATGGTTTCCGTCAGTGAAGACCTGAGGGCAATTCTGCCCCACACTTACTGGCTCTCAAAGTCTCTGAAATGCTGAATCTGGATCAGTTTTGGATTTTAGCACAAACAGGGTAAGGGTACCAGTGCAAATGTAATCTTTTCCAGATCTTGCAAGTTCAATCTGATGTCTGCCTGCTGCCCCAGAACCAATACAAGATTGAAGGTGTAAGGCTGAGGATATCTGCATGTTCTTTGGTTCACAGCCAAAGCGAGTTACACATGGTCTTGCCAGTCTAATGGCTTTAAAAAGAGAGGGAAACACTTCAGATGCCTCATATAATGATTGCCAGTATAGAAAATGTAAAAATGCCATTCACTTTGTGTAATTTTATTTTGTTTCTAGTTGACCTGTCATAGGTGGCACTGACTGTAGATAGCCTTAACTGGAAAACATAACTGGTTCATATTCACCAATTCAAGTGAAGAATTATCAGTTTGTTGACAGCTTTGTTATATTTCACCAGACGATCAGTCAAACAGGTTTTGTCAAGTCAAGCATGCCATGAAGTGTATAAATCACATGAGAATGAGAAAAAAAATACCCTCCAACCTTACGGACATGGGTGTGTTTTTCCTTTGTGTGCAATACCCTGCAGTCTTCCAGCAGTACTTTGAGTATTTGAATACAAGTAGAGTCATCAATGTCTCAGCTTATTGCCAAGTAAAATAAGTACTTGTTTATGTCTCCAAAACAGCTGCTCTGCAATGTTGGGCTCTCAGAGGAAAAGTTTGGCTTTACCTATGAAGAAATTATTATATGGTGAGTTGTAGAGCATGAAGCAAAGGTGTTTTGATCATTTAATTTACATGTTTTTGTTGTTTTGTTATTTTATTTAAATTCTAAAATTATTTTATGAAATTAAATTCTATGATTTTTGAACTAAATTAATAAATAAAACAGATTTTAAAGTCAGTAAGGTTTATATATATATATATATACACAAATTATTCTAAAGATATAATCAAATATATGTAATAGAATCTATTAATTATTGTTTAGTAAATGTTCCCTTGAAAAGCATTAACAAATCATTTGATTTGTTTTTATAATGTTTTTACTTGAATGAAATGTCTTTGTCCAGCTCTGAAATGATTTATCTTGTTTTATGTCTGAGCAGAAAAATATATAAAACATAACTTTTTACTTTGAATTATTAGAATATATTTATGTTAAATTATTCAGGTCTCATGTTCTCTTTTCTGTTTCTTTCATAGCCTCAGGTTGGCGCTGCTTAATGAGGCTAAGGAGGTGCGGGCGGCTGGTTTGCGTGCTCTCCGTTATCTCATTCGAGACAGTAATATCCTTCAGAAAGTGCTCCGGCTCCAGGTGGATTACCTGATTGCCAGGTCTGTGTGACATGTTTTTATAGGTCAGTCATTTCAGCAGTTTAGTTCTGAGCTAAAGATTGTGGGTCCATCAGAAACAAGACTTGATTTTAATTCATGGTGATTTGTGGATCATCTCTTGTTAGTATCTGACAGTGAGAGAGAAAGAGAGAGGAGCGTTCATGCGAAGACCTAGTCAAGTCCAGTTAAGGTCATTTTGAAGTGGTGGTGCTGTAAGGATGTGTTATTTCCTGCATTGACTACTAATTTTGACTAATGTGAACTTTTGACCTTTTAGGTGCATTGACATTCAGCAGAGTAATGAGGTGGAACGCACGCAAGCACTTAGACTGGTGAGAAAGGTGAGATTATAACACTCTGCACAAAAAATGGTAGGGGTCCCGTTAAAAAAAAAAATTAAAGGGGTCACATGATGCAATTCCATGTTTTTCTTTAACAATGGAGCTGTTTGTGCATATATAACATCTGTAAAATTAAAAATGGTGAGATATTCTTTATAAAGGTTAAGACTCATGCGCACCTACCTAAAACACCTGCCGACACATGTCTGCATGACTGTATTTGAAGATTTTCATAATAGCACCCATATGTTTACGCATAACCTTTATTCTCGCTGTAGTGTTGTTGCTGCTGAAACTCACAACACACTGGATAGCTGTCCAATCAGAGCACACCACACTTTTCAGAACGATGAGCTTTATAAAAATCAGTGTGAGCAACAATAATGTACAATATGGAAAATAATAGATAATAATATATCGCAATTTAATCTTTATATTAGATTTTTACCTAGATTTAGTTTTATTTGATCCTGCAGCTGTTGTCTTACACACAATATCTGATGAATTTACTTGCTACAAAAAAATCCTTTTATCAACCTATTGAACAAATAAATAAACTCTGATAAAAGCTGGTTCCATAATTATTAGTTATTTTTTCAATTTAATTATTCTTTATGCTTGTAGTAGAATCACATTCTGTTATTACATGTTGCACTCAAATAAATTCAACTCTGCAATAAACCATAATCCTCACATTAATGTACACTGGCCCATTTCTTTAACTATGTTCAGTGTGTTAAGTGTTTTTGCAATGATTTTTCAGATGATCACTGTGAACGCCCTGCTCTTCCCAAGCTCAATCACAAACTCGCTTATTGCTGTGGGTAACGATGGACCGCAGGAGCGGGACCGGATGGTTCGTGCTTGCATCGCCATTATCTGTGAACTTGGTGGGTTTGCAGACTGTAAAGTATCGGTGTGTATCAGTAACGTGTACGTTGACCTCATGAATGTCCATGTTTGTGTGTGCAGCACTGGAGAACCCTGAAATTGTGGCCAAGAGGGGTGGTCTCGGCACCATCCTGAAGAATGTAATTGACTGTCAGCTCAGTCGCATCAATGAGGCTCTGATGACCACCATCCTGCACCTGCTCAATCACCCTCATACACGGCAATACGTGCGCTCTGATGTGGAGCTCGAGGTATGGATTCGTTTTCAACAATTAACCCATTAGAAATTGTGTTATTTCATATTACAGCTAGGGGTGTAATATTTTATATATATAATTTTTTTTTTTATGGGCATTTTACCATTATAAAGCATTTTTTTTATAAAAGTGTCCATTGTCTTTTCACATTTGTAATCATAGTCGTTTTTGGAGAAAAAAACTGCACTCTTCCTTGATTACCTAGGCTATATGAAATGATATAAATACATTTTCTGCCCCATGTCTGGAATTTGTAATCTAAAAGCATTTCATTAGACTGAATTATGCTGTGAAAGAACACACTAAATGCACACATATATGCGTGCTGTGCACACTGTAGATGTGTTTTGAATGGTTTTTGCAAAATGCTCGATAATGTCAAAGCACACATCGTTAAAATAACAATTCTGATATTGTTGCAGACGGTATATATCGCACACTCCTATTTACAGCATTGTTTTAGTTATTATTAGAGCTGTCAAATGATTAATCGCGATTAATCGCATCCAAAATAAAAGTCTTTATTTACATAATGTATGCGTTTATGCTGTGTTTATTTATTCTGTTTATATTAAAACACACACGTACAGTATATATTT
>JAUCMS010000048.1:4757806-4790869 GCA_032357445.1 Enteromius radiatus
TACATGTAAATACTTTCCAAATATATACTGTACGTGTGTGTTTTAATATAAACAGAATAAATAAATACAGCATAAACGCATATATTATGTAAAGAAAAACTTTTATTTTGGATGCGATTAATCGCGATTAATCGTTTGACATCTCTAAATGTTACTGATATACAATGATAAAAAATAATTTAAAAAAACAGGCCCTAAATATTATACGATGATATGTACATATTAATCATAGTGATTACAGAGTCAGTTCTCAAGCCTCGTTGTGAGGTACTTCATCACACTCTATCGCTCTCTTCTCAGCGAGGTCTTCTGGAGGTGATGTATGATATATTCAGACTCCCTGTTCCCGTGGTGACACAAGATTTTATAGAAGCTCTTCTCAGTGTGGGTAAGTGCGACCGCTGTCTGCTTGCGCTGATAAACATATTCGTTTCCAGACATTTGCCACATCAGAAGTCAACTCACACTGACAAGAACAATGTCCTCTGTCCCTTTTCCAGACCCCAGTAGGTTTCAGGACAGTTGGAGATTGTCAGATGGCTTTGTAGCCTCAGAAGCCAAAATTATTCTTCCACATAGGGCACGGTCCAGGTAAGAGCATTTGCAGGGCTTAATTAACCCTGAAACTGAGCTAAGTAGTAAGGCCTCAGCAGATCAGCCTCAAATGCATTTAACTTCAAAGGCTTGACGTGTGTTTGTGTTCTTTATCCACCCAGACCAGATTTGATGGATAACTATCTCGCCTTGCTACTTTGTGCATTCATCCACAGTGGACTTTTAGAGGTAATTTACCATTACAAAATTGTGATTCACCATCATCTGTTTGAACATGAACCATTCTTGAAGAAAAAAAGCTGTGGTTAATTTTTTAATCACCCTTGTGTTGTTTCAAACCCATATACAACTTAATTTCTTACATGGGTGGAGATATTTTGAAGAATGCTGCTCTTTTCCATGCAATGAAGCATATAAACACTGTCAAGCTCCAAAAAGGTTTTGAAGACATAATGTTGTTTATTTCCAGGGTCTGGTTGAAGTGATCACTAGCAGTGATGATAGTGTTTCAGTGCGTGCAACCATTCTTTTAGGAGAGCTCCTGCATATGGTATTATGCTCCATTTACTGCAACAGAAAATACAGCGTAAATGCAGCTATATTTCAAACCTTAAACTTTAAATAACTTCCACTTTATTTTCAGGCCAACACCATTCTTCCCCACTCACATAGTCACCACCTGCACTGCCTGCCCACTCTCATGAACATGGCTGCTTCTTTTGACATTCCTCAGGAGAAAAGACTGTGAGTTGCTGTCTTGTCCTACATAGCCAGCAACACAAATAGCACAGTGTCAAATCTACACGATTATCTCCGTGATTTGATGGAGCTCTGTTCGGTTGTGTTCTGTAGACGGGCGAGTGCTGCAGTCAATTACTTGAAGCGATTTCATGAGAAGAAGAAACGAGGCCCCAAACCCAATAGTCTTTATTTGGACCTCATTATCCGCAAATCGCTGGCTGCTCATTACTGTCGGGACCAGCATCTAAGGCCCCAGAGAGACATTTTTGTCATTAAGGTATGACCTGGTGACTGGAGGAAAACATTTCTTTGGCATTTCACCTTGGATGTGATCTGCATTTTTGTTGTGTTTTTAGGACACTGAGGAGGCCCTAATGATGAACCTCAGAGACAGTCAGATCCTCAGTCATAAACAGAATTTGGAATGGAACTGGGTCCTGATCAGTACCATACTCAAGGTAAGGTTTTAATACTTTTTCAAATTCATTCTTTTTTGTTTGCAAGGATGCTTTTAATTAATCAGAAGTGATTACTTTATATTCAGAGAAACCTGAACAAATTCTACTCATAATTGTACTCTAGATCATGAAACTGGAGTAATGATGCCAAAATCACAGAAATAAATTACATTTTAAGATATATTATTTAATAATAATATTTAATAATTTCATAAAATTACTGTTTTTGCTCTATTTCAAGTAAATGCAGGCTTTTTGAGCAGAAAATACTTTAAAATCATTAAAACATTACTGTTAAAAAACTTCTGACAGGTGGGGTGTGTGTGTGTGTGTGTGTATATAAAAACATATATATTTATTTATTTATTTGTATGTATATGTATATGTTTTTCTGTGATGACAAGGCTGCATCTTCAGCCGCCATTACTCCAATCTTCAGTTGAATGATCCTTCAGAAATCATTCTAATATTCTGATTAGTTAATCTAAACATTTCTTATCAATGCTGAAAACAGTTGCATTAAACTGCTTACTAACTTTAACTTTAACATGACAATAAAGCACTGATTTAAAGTACATCTTTAAATATTAATTGTTTCAGTGGCCAAATGCTAACCTTCGGAACAACAAAGAGGAACAGATGCACAAGTAAGCAGAGATCGGTTTCCTGTTAAACCTTCTTAATACTTTTTTTGTCACCCATTCATGGTATAAGTTCTACACTTTCTCTCTCAGGTTTGTGCGAAGGCTGCTGTTCTTCTACAAGCCTAGCAGCAAGCTGTATGCTAGCCTGGAGCTGGACTATAGCAGGGCCAGGCAATTAACGGTGGTGGGCTGTCAGTTCATTGAGTTCCTGCTGGAGTCAGATGAGGTGAGAAGAAAAGATATCAAAGAACTGAGCCTATGATTTATCACTGTCATGTGTCAAGTGTGTTTCACAGAAGAAAAAAAACGACAAAACAGTTTTATACTATTTTCCTGTCTTCTCAGGATGGCCAGGTGTATCTTGAAGACCTGGTGAAGGACATTGTCCAGTGGCTGTTCTCATCCTCTGGCCTGATACCAAACCGTAGTTTACAGAGCAATGGCCTCCTCACAACTCTCAGCCAGCACTACTTCCTCTTCCTTGGCACTCTCTCTGCCCACCCACAGGGTGTTAAGATGCTTGAGAAGTGCAGCGTCTTCCAGTGGTTAGTCTGGGACTTTCCAGGAACGATATAGAGATGCCCATTATATCAGTATCTTCCAATATTAGCCTTTTTCTCAATGTGTTTTGACAGCCTGCTGAACCTGTGCTCCTTGAAGAACCAGGACCATCTTCTGAAGCTGATCGTTTCCACACTGGACTACAGCCGGGATGGCTTAGCACGAGTCATCCTTTCCAAGATCCTCACTGCTGCCACTGACGTAAGAAACAGACCTTCTAACCTTTGACTCCGTTTACATTTTGACCTTGCCGTGCTTAGCAACGCATGCTTGTAAGAGCATTCCCCTATGCTAACAGATCTCTTGAATGTTATTTTGGCACAGAACTGCAGGCTGTACGCTACCAAGCATCTGCGGGTGCTGCTTCGAGCTAACGTGGAGTTTTTCAGCAACTGGGGTATTGAACTGCTGGTGACTCAGCTACACGACCGCAACAAGGCCGTCTCAGTGGAGGCTTTGGACATACTAGATGAGGCTTGTGAAGACAAGGTGAAGTCCGTTAACACATAAGGGCAAAAGTGCGGATGTTACTGACATCAAGAAGTTTAACTGGGCAGAAAGTCATGCTATTTAACGAGCTTGGTCTAGGTAATATCACAAAACATGTTGATGTTGGAGGCTACTTGTGAATTGACTATGCAGTGCCTGAGTAGCTCTGTTCCAGGAATATGTCACAGAGATCAGTAAACAGCCAGAATCAGATTTCACAGTTACATAGTGGCTCTTCTATTTACAAGTTGTTTTTACCATCATCTTATCTTAGGCAAACCTGCACGCTCTGATTCAGATGAAGCCTGCGCTAACTCACCTGGGAGACAAGGGTGTGCTGTTGCTGCTACGGTAAAGCTCAGATATTCCCCGATTACTACTCCATTTAACACACAGTGGTTTGAAGGTGCACTCCATATTTCTTCCTTATGATAATTTTCAGCATCATTACTCTAATAGTGTCTAAAAATGTGATCTTTTGAAATTCAATCTAATATCCTATATGGTGCTCCAGACACATTTCTCTGCAGGTTTTAGGAATCAGTTCTCTGTAAATGCGATATTTGTGTTGAACTGTTTTAAAACAGTGTTGTGAATACAACTTAACCACTGATTTTTAGTTGTGTCCTTTTTTGGAACCACATACAAAAAAAAAGTAGTTCCAATTTCACAACCTGCTGCAACACTAGAGCAAGAATAATAGTTTCGCCTTCCTTCTTTGTGTTAACATTTGGTTGGTGTTTGAAAATAAAGGTGCATGTAGTAAAGTGGGGACGTGTTTAAACTAGCCATTTTAGGGAGGTGTGAACAAGTCATAACTTTTATAAAGAATATCTTTTGAAACTTAAATCTTTGCAACTTTAGGGATCTTATCTATCCATTAACAGCTTGAAAGAGAAGGAAAATAAAAAAAAAATCGCATCATATGACCCCTTTAAATGAATTAGCACAGACTTGGAGTAAACATCTAAAACTCTCAAAATGCCTGTATGTCTCAATTATCTCAAGGAATTTTAAACAGTTGGCTGAAAAGTTATCTGAGATTAACAGCACTGGTCAGTGCATTTAGCATTGTTTTGTTCCACTTTCATCTTTTAAAGTGCATAATGTGTATATATTATGTGTATATGGATATTTTGTATAGATTGTTTAACTGACATAAAGTAAAGTTGAAAAAGGGTCATATTTGCATGAGAAACAACTCTATTTCCATTTCCAGGTTTTTGTCCATTCCAAAGGGGTTCTCCTATCTAAATGAAAGGGGCTATGTCACTAAACAACTGGAAAAATGGCAGAAGGTGATGCATTTTATCATGATTCTGCACTGCAGTGTTTTAGATTGTTTACAGATTGTGTACAACAATAAAATGTAATCTACGTGTTTGTATTTCTTTTTTTTTTTTATATAGTCCTTGAATTGCTGTACCTATTCTGTCCGATTACTTTTGTTCCCCTGTAGGAATACAACCTCAAGTATGTGGACCTCATAGAGGAACAGCTAAATGAAGCACTAACTACTTACCGTAAACCAGTGGATGGGGATAACTACGTACGACGGAGCAACCAAAGGTTTTTTGTTGAAAATTCTTATTGTACTCATTTTTTAATTTCTTCAGTAGCTTGTATTATGATTTGGAAGGAAGTCATCCATAACTTTTTCCATGTCTGAAATCTTTTTTTATCACAGGTTACAAAGACCAAATGTTTTTCTTCCTGTGCATTTGTATGGGCAACTTGTGCATGATAAGACAGGCTGTCATTTGCTGGAAGCTCAGGTGTGTGTTTTAAAATCACTTTTTACCGGCTGTGATGATGATCCATTTCTTCATATAATGCTGCTTTTGTGTCTCTTAACAGAATGTGGTTTCAGACCTGAGCTATACAGTGCGCTGCCCAGTGCTGGACAAATGGGATGGCATCAAACAGCTTAAAGCTGCTCTTTGGGCCCTGGTGAGCTGTTTGTGGGTTTATAAGGACACACATTTGTATAATGAAATTGGAGTTACATGGTGAACTTTATGAGGTTTATGAGGAAACTTCCCATGTCTCGTACTTCCTGATTTTAGAAGTTTTTTTTTTCACTACTATCTTTGTGGTAATAGTTATCAGCAACATTGTAATTATTATGTATGAACTATTTTCTCTGCTTTCTTCAAGGGAAACATTGGTACGTCTAACTGGGGACTGAACCTGCTACAGGAAGAGAATGTAATTCCAGATATCGTCGCTCTTGCCCATGACTGTGAGGTTCTCTCTATTAGAGGGTATGTGCTCTTGATTTCAGGATTGCTTTGGCTGTATATGGCCAAAAACTGTAAAATAGAAATATTTAAGAAAATTTGTGGTTACAGTTAAAAATAAGTTACTTGCATTGCAACATTTAGTGGTTTGTATTGCACAGGGATATTTCACAGTTTACCCAACTGGGTGACCAGACATGCTATGACAGAAAGTTAACAGTGAACCCCTCTTCACTTCCATAGTTTCAAAATGACTTTCTCAGAAACCAGGTTTTTCCGGGGTTAGATGACTCGGTGAATTGTGTAATACATCCTCCCCGACTATTTGGCAATCTTACATTTATTTTTTAATACACGCTCATCTTTGCTGTGTTTTTGTTGCATTTTTTGCATTTTTTTCCCTTTTGTCAGGACATGTCTTTATGTTCTGGGACTCATTTCTAAAACTAAGCAAGGATGTGAGCTTCTCAAACTGCATGGTTGGGATGCGGTTAGGCACAATCGCAGACAGCTGTGGCCTGTGGTGCCAGATGAAGTGGAGCAAAGCCAGAGTCTACTGCAGCAGCAGCAGCAACAACAGCAGCAACCCCTCATCCACCTGTCCTCAGCACCCAGCACCCTCAGCCTGAACTCTGAGTCCACCAGTTCTAGACATAACAGCGAGAGTGACTCCACTCAGCCTAGTGAGTGCTGCTCCCATCTACTCATACATGACTAATGGCCCACAGTGAAACAGTGTGGTTTAGGGTGGAGGTTTTTCTTACCACCTTTTAAATGGGCCCTATATTTCCTTGTTTGAAGCATAGTCATCTCATGTCTATCATTATTGGCTTAGAATCTCAGTGCATTGTTTCATTTTTAGATTTTAATCTTTATTTTTAACTGCTGTATATTAATATATCAAGGTGATTTAATGTACCAAAACAGTATAGCATATAGCACAAATGGTGCTTTTCTAGCACCCCAAATTCTTTGCAATCTTTTGTTCTCTGAGATTTAGAGGTTATTTTTCCTTCCTGTTTTATTATTAGAGTTGTGTAACTGTGTTGTGTATCTTCTTTCATATGCAATTTGATACTGAAAAAAATGATGAGACTTGTAGACCCTTTTTAGTCAGTTCTTGGCTGAATTTATTTGACAACCTGGCCTAGATGTTATCTATTTATAAATGATCTTATGGATTTTGGGGAGATTCACTTCAAATAGTTAGAAATCTCTTTTAAAGCCATTCCCAGACTTGTGAGCGTCAACAAATTAGCACTTTGTTTTCAATTGCACCTCTTGATGTGCCAGATTTAGCTATAAAAGGTATCTTTCTTTCTTAATAGAATGGTTGGGCTTATGTTTATACAGAGAGGTGCTATAGACATGGCTTAATAAGGCTCAGGAAGAGTCATGAATCATAATGTACCTGACTGGTTTTACTGACTGTACTAGGCACAGTCAGTAATCCTGACTAGAATAGAATCTGGAAAAGGTTATGTTTTTCTTAACAAACCACACACTGTATTTCTGCATACAAAATTTTATCTAGTGGTTTCTTTTAAAAACATCTAAAAATTCCTTTTCAGGCATGTACATCCTGGATGACGATAAGTTAGAAAGCTCTGAACTTTCAGAGGACCAGCCACTGTACTTCCGACCCAAACTCCTAAAGGACCGCAGCCCCTTCACCATACTAGCCTCCAGTCGTCTTGTCCGAAACCGCTTCCTCATCTCCCTCTCCGGAAAAAAACTCCGTAGTACCAGTGACCCCAAAGGCACTGGTAGCAGCAGTAAACTCCACGGTGAGCCCACGTTGGGAGGCCTAAGGAGGATACGCACAGTTACAGAGCCTTCTATATTCTCTCAAGTTCAAGGAGATGTCTTCAGTCCCGTATTTACTGACGCACATCTGCCGAAAAGCCCAAGCGTTAGTCTGGATACCTCTTTTGTAGGCAGCAAGACTTCAGAAACTCAGGGCAGCACATCTAGTATTGGGGAGCCAGAGGTACATCTAAACAAAGCTGCAGAACGGAGCTCAGGGGTTGGAGATGCCCAACGCGAGCAGACCAGTCGGGAAAGGCTGGCCGGCGATGGCTCAACCTCGGGGGGCGGGGCTCAGTTTAAAAGTCGCAGCCAGAGTTTCAACACTGACACAACCACTAGTGGTATTAGCTCCATGAGCTCCAGCCCATCCAGAGAGACTGTGGGTGGCGTGGACTCTTCCACCATCGACACGGACTGTGTTAGCCTCAATACAGTCATTAGCACTCAAACTGTCAAAACACTTCACTCTCTCACTCCACAATCCAACCACCTTCCCCTGTCCAAGTCTAACTCTGCTGTACTGCTGATGCCACCAGGTTCTTCTCATACTTTGCCACGCAGGGCTCAGTCCCTAAAATCGCCTTCTGTCACGACAATTTCAAGTCTGACAGACTGTAGCTTCATGTATACCAGCCCTCGGGACGCACTGGGATACGCTACCCTCAAACGACTACAACAGCAGCGCATTCACCCATCCCTTTCCCATAGCGAGGCACTCGCCTCGCCTGCCAAAGACGTGCTCTTCACCGATGCCATCACTATGAAAACTGGCAGCCTGGACTCCAGACTCACACCACGCAGGTAAAGCAGATGGTGCAAAAGTCTTCCATTTTCTGTCATTACGTCATCCTTCTTTTACTGTTTCTTTCGTGTTCGATTTTAGACTTAACCCAGTTTTCACACAGCATTACCAGAATGCATCCACATTTATCGTCCCTCTCCAAAGGTTTCAAAATTAGTCACTTTCTCAAAAGAATCATTAGCAGTAAAGACATTACAGAGGAAGTCATTCTTTTTCCTTTAAAATAGTTTCTTTTTGTGATGTGGCTGTTACATTTATCAGCCTTATGCAATCATAAAATTATCAATTTGAGAAATATTAATGTTAAACAGTTCCCCATTAGTGGTGCAATCCACAGAAATAGAAAATGACACCCCTAAAAGCCCCTTAGGAAGCAGTGCTCCCATTGGAAATAATGTGTGTTTCTGATGGTCCCTCTCAGGTATACTAAAAAGCGCTTCAGATGTCTGGGCCAAGGTTCGAGCAGGCCCCATCGCAGATCTCTGCTGCCACGGTGCGTGGTCCATCCCTAGGGCTGACGATTTCCTATTTCAGTCTGAACGTCCACTTCAGTCCATTTTTACAATACAAAAAAAAAACAGCCTCCTCAGCTTCTCTTTCGTCGTACTTTGCCCCCTTTTCATTTCTCATTAGCGCTCCCCCAAGCCCATACCTTAACCTGATTCTCTTCAACCATGACTCCTTGAATTTACCTCCCCACAGTAGGAAAATGTAAACTCTCCTCATTCCTCATTGATTGTATGTAGTGCTAAAAAGACTTTCTAACCTACGCCCTGTCTCCATTGTCACAAAACTCCTTCAAGTAGTTTGCTAAATGGACTGAAACCGATTCCCACAATTGATCCCGCATTTGATCCACGAAGCATGTAGAGGTTTTTGACCTACAGTACTTGCATGATGCAGCTAATGACAAAAGCTGCTCATTTTGAAATGTGAATACGCTTTACCGGCCTGTTGCCACACTGACAAACCTACCAATCATCTGCCGGCAAAATTATAGTGACGCAGTATCACCACAAGTAGTTTCCTAAATGTCCAGACCTCCTTTCTTAATGTTTTCTCTCCCAATGTTGTCCTGCTTCCAAACACTTCTCTCTGATCTCTTAAAATTTGTATGAGTACAGGTTTCTCAAGGCTTTGAGTTTTGCATCTCTGGATAAGGAGGATCTTCTGAGTCCTATCAGTCAGACCTCCCTGCAGCGCTCCTCCTCAGTGCGTTCAATGGTGTCCAGTGCCACATATGGCAACTCTGATGACTACATTGGCCTTGCACTACCAATGAACATCAACAGCATGTTCCAGGTTACTAACTACTCTATGATCCTGTTTATACCTTGTACCAACATCTATTTTGGTGATCTGACCTCATTTTGCTCTTTGTACATGGAACTAAAGGGATAGTTCACCCAAAAATGAAAATTCTGTCATTAATTAGTCTGCAAGTTTAAGTGTATGGTGGTGACTTGGGATAGAATTATCCGAAATGTCAGTACCAAGTGTAAACAGGCATTACAAAAACACCTCCTAAATTTCTACCTATAGCTTGACTTAATTGTATTTGGTTGCTAACTAGATTAAAGACACACCATACTTCCAGAAGAGGACAAGTCCACCATCAGAGGACCGATCAGCAAAGTTCTTCTCGGGAGATGCAGATGGTAAAAACTGGAAGGGCTGTATATTATTCCCATTGCTTTTGTGCCTCACGATCCTTTCAGTAATCTATACGCTGTTCATTTCTCAGGTTCCAGTGAAGGATCCAGGCATTCTGTTCTGCGGTCTCAGCTTAGTATCACAGAGCTGATTGCGGTGAGCCGTTCAGACCAGCACCAGCTGCTGGGTGCGGAGGAGACAGGCCTGCAGGAGCACAACGAGGAGAACTGTCTTTACTGCGCAGGGCTCTACGTGCTTGGGTGTAATTTAAACACTCCCACGCAAAACCGCACAGGTAAGCGGCACGTTTATCCAAATGAACATAGGACAATCACTTATGTTTGCAATATGTTTCACTTCACTCATGGCCATCGGTTAGAACATCATTAGTTAGTTTGGGTTTCTATATGTTCTTACACTCACTAAATCCCATTTTAGACTATCCCGATGCTCCATTCTCAGAATGGTGCAATCAGTCCCTACACAACCTGGACGTCATGCCTCAGTCTAAGTACTCAGGAGTGTCTGGCTGCAGCGATGCTGTCTCTCAGGGCTCTGGTGGCAGCACACGCAGTACAGAGCTTGTTCTTGGTGAGGAATTCTTCAGGCTGGCACAGATCTGAAAATTCAAGTAATACTCAAGCATTTTGTTTCATACAGGTTCATTGTTAATTGTATGCCTGCCCATGCTGTCTTTCTGCCAGGGGTGAAAAATATTCCAGAGGATGCTCCAGCATGCCGTGTTCTTCTGAGGAAGGAGGTGCTTCGACTAGTCATCAACTTGAGTTCCTCAGTGGGGACAAAAGGGAATGAAACAGGACTCCTCACGTAAGGAGACGTATATTGCTCTAATTGGAAGCCTCTTTGGCTGATGTCATTTGATCATTTTAAAAAAAGTGATATGGGCAAAATGGATGGAAAAGTGAAGTTTAGTAGAGAGAAGATTATTTTCTTCCATGTTTTATTTCATTGTAACTTGTTATCTTGCAGAATCAAGGAAAAGTTTCCATATGCGTTTGATGACATCTGCTTGTATTCCGAAGTTTCGTACTTGTTGGCCCATTGCATGTTCAGATTGGCTTCACGACGCTTCATTCAGGAGCTCTTTCAAGATGTTCAGTTCATTCCGGTAATATTAAACTGTTCTCACAGTATAGCCAAGTCCAAACAGAACTGCTTTCTGCAAATAAAACAGTTTTTGCATATAATTAAAAATATTAATAATATTATTAAAAATAATATTTTATTGATTTTTTTTTTTTCTTTTTTCTTTTATGATAGATAACACTTAGAAATAATTTTTCAGTTCTGGATTTAAACTAGGGATGCTCCGATCCGATATTTGTATCGGGTATCAACGTCAAAATTTAAGAAAATTGTAGATCTGGGATTGGTGACAATTGGCTCGATCTGACTTATAAGAACGTCAGAGACAGAAACGTCATGAGACATCTTTTAAAAGACGTGCATGAAAGCTGGTGACACTTCTGACAGATGCAATAAAAAGTTTCCTGAGAAATCCTGATTTAGTATCTGCGGTCAGATGAGGTGTCAACAGGCTTAATGTCAGTGTCATTATTCAGTTATTATTTTCGTAACTTCGTAAAAAGTCTCTCACCTCAGAAAAGCTAACTATCCTGTCCTGTCAGATGTTAGGTGCTTGCGGCACCACGCTGTATATCACTTCACTAAAGCACAGAATCTATGAGTATGCAATGCGTCAAATACGTTGTTACCATAAACCAAAAATTACATGTTATGTTAATTGTGTCATTATGTTAATTGTGTAACAAAAACTAGTTTGGGACTGCTATTTAATTAATAGCTTTACCTTATAGGCTGTTTATTCAGTATTACTAATAGTCTTAACTTAATTTTTGTTAAATAAATTTACTATGTTTTTGTTTTGTAACAAAATTTTATATAGAGATAGATGGAGAGATATAGAGAGAGAGAGAGATAGATATATGGTGGGATGCAGCTTGATGACCATAGGAACATGTGGGTCCCAAGGCCAGACCAGTTAAGAACCACTGGTTTATTAGGTATTACTTTAATATCGAATCAGTACTCGATATCAACCGATACTGAATCTCAGGGATCGGAGCATCCCTAATTTAAACTTGGTTTATTTCTATGCCACTAGTAATAATTAACAGAATTGCAAAACAATGATTGTTTTTATTTACTTTTTCTCTTTATTTATAGATGTACGAGGAGGCTGAGAGCATTCTGTCAATGCCCAAGAAGTCTACCACAGTAGATCTTCCATCAGAACCGTGAACCTATAAGCGTTTTTCACATTATTCTCTTCCCCGATGCAGCGAGTATGGATCTCTTTCTTGGCCTGACCGTGTGACTAAGATGAATACACAATAAGAGACTAGGGCTATGGAACAGACATAGGTGGACTGAGAAAGCCAACGGGAATGTTTCCACAGAGAAAGAAAAAGCGGTACGTTAAGAGAACAAACTCTTTTTACCTGAACAAATATACTCTACACAGAGTATAGACATCTACAGTGGATGTTGTAACCAAATAACCCTTGTAAACCGAATGGAAAGTGAAAAATGCAAATATTTGATCTGTGAGTCAATACAAATTGTATTTCAAATGCAAGCAAGAGTAGTCTTTCATGACTGTCTAGGGAGAATATTAACTTCCATGTTTTTTTTTTAAAGGTCTAGGTATATGATTGCACGTAACAAAAGCATTTTTTTCCCCTGAGTGGATCCTTCAACACTACAACATTCCAGCCGATTTCTCTATTACTAATTCTGGTTGTTTAAAATATTAAATGGATTTCGCAACCAGGCTGAACAAACACTCTTCGTCCTGGTGTGATTTGCTTTGTAAGACAATCATCATTAAGTAATAATAATTGTCAGCAACTGCCAGTTTTTTTATTTCTGTTTTGTACCTGATTCATAAAAGGGTCTTTACTGCTTATTGATTTTTATCTTGAGGTAGCACATAAAAAATCCCTGTACATGTATTTGATTGTGTTGTTACACAATAACGCAATAGTGACTATATTGTATTATTGTGTAACTTTAACTGACGTTCATCCAAAAAAATCTGACATTCGAATCGGTAAGATATTTATTTATTTATTCACTTATTTATTGTTTGGTCCAAGCAGCTCCTCTGTCCCTTTCACTTTATTTTAGCCTATTTACTGGCTGTGTATAAGTTATGTCTGACAGTCAGAGTATGTGTAGAAAACGGCCTTCAAAAGAGGAAGTTAAAGAGCATTTCATCACTGCTGTTTTGCAGTTTTATTATTTGCTGTTTTAAGTGCTTTTAGAGATTTTAACTAACTCATAGAAAGTTTTCTCTTTCTGTAGGGAATCATTAATTATTGAAGCATTAATAAAACTAAGATTCGCCAAACATATTTCACAATATTTGTATATGAGAATACCTTTTGTACTTTAATCTCTCTTTCGAAATGCTATAAATGCTTTTTTTATGTGAATGTGGTCAGGAGTTTTTGAAAAAGGGAGCATGATTGAGAATTATCCTAAATATATGACATTTATTCTCAAATTCAACTGACCACCATCCGTGAACTACTATGGTCTACATTTATTACAGCAGTTTTCAGTATTTCACATACACGTTATGGTTTAGTAAGATTTCGAAATGTCTTCAGGGTTAGGATGAATCTAGTTTAACATTGCATAAATAAAAAAAAAAACATTACCAAAAATGGTTAGATCCCACTTTGTAAATGTAAATTTGAGATTAATTTGAATTATTCCTATGCAATGTGCCTGTTAATTCTGTATGCACAAATGACTTGTTATTGAAGATAAGACGATCAGTTCATTTTCCTGGCTGGACCATTTATATTATTTAGGCTGCTGTAATTATTTTGCCTTATTTGTATTAGCTTTAACCCTAACTTTTAGAATTTGCCCTTTAGTCTTGTTTTATTTATTATAGAAACTAATAAATCTGCCTTTGCCTGCCTTGGCTTTTGAATTAATCATCGGGTTTGAACTTCCATTATTTTATTTTTTTGGCCAGCAATAATACTAGTTGGTGTTACAGTATTTCCTTTAGGCTTCTGGGGGAATTTTGAAGTGCATGTGCATTCTAACCCCTATCTGTAGTTTAACGATGGAAAAAAGAAATATGGGAACTGTCCAAGAGCAACATACAGTATATTGTTTGGTTGGGTATATATTCATGCAGTCTTTTTTATTATTAACTAACTGGACATTGAACAATAATTAAGGCACTTTCCTTGTTGAGCGAAATAAATCTGCCCTTAATATTTTCAGAAGTGTTCTTGGATAAATATTTTCCACAAAGTCATTCGAGTGTGTGGTGAAAGTATCCCAGAAGGCCAGATGGTTGGGTCATATTTTATTTTCTTGCTTCCATTTTTCTCTAGGGGTTATGTGCAGCCCATGACCGGAATCCATTGTCAAATTGGTTTAAATTATATTATTTTTTTAAATACTATAAAAAAGTGTTTTTAAAATCGTAGAAATAACAAGAAGCGCCAATTATTGCAGAATTAATTGTATTTGTGGAACAATTTCAAATTATTTTAAAGGGGTTGTTTTCTCCATCACCATTAATGTTAAGAGTGTAAAGGCAATGCATATATTTTAAATGTACATTTGTTCATTGTACAACTGCACTTTTCAGTGTTTTTCTTTTTCTTTTAAGTGCACTCGTGATTTTTGCAGAGCACTGTATGAAATGTAAGCATCATTTTAATAATGACATTGCAGAGACTGACTGCAAGAAGTGTTATTTATATTTTTCCTGAAGGGAAAAGGCATCTATAACAGTTGTACATAATTAAATGTTTCTTTATAATTTGTTGTTTATTTGTTTTGGGGGGCATTAGCTATGGGCCTTGAAAATCGAATGAAAGGGATGCGTCCATGATAAAATAAAATAAACCTCAATTTCACTGACTAATTTCTCGAGTGTTTTATTCTTGTTTGGAAAAGATTTTATCATCAAATCATAATCCTTCTGCCCAGCCCCAGCCAGCTGAGCGAGAAAGAATTCCACAGAAAAGCTTCCTCAACTTTCCACGGAACAGTCGATCTTTGTATAGCATCCCCCTCCCTAGCGTGTTTGCTTTTGTGTTGTCCGAAACGATACTGATACTTAATCTACTAATGTACTAACATGACTGCTGCAGTATTATTATCTGTTATAACAGTTTACCTTATTTAGATCCATACTGATTTCTCCAGTTAGTGATGACGGTGGTCCACAGCATTCCTTTCTTACATCATACTAAGCTCTCGTCATGTACTGAGTACTGTACACTGGAAAATATTGATTTTATATCCTGACATCTTGCTGCCATTAACACGGCGACTAATGAACTTGTTATTTTTGATTCCCTTTCCAGTGATTGTCTCGTAATTTCCCACACGTTTCCACTAAGGTCCTCCCACAACACTTTCTCACACTCCTCCTGTTGAGAGATAAGCACGAGTCAACTTTATTGTTCTTCTGAAACTCAGCTCTGACAACTTTAACATTTTTAGCTGTCAACCTTAAAAATAATTTAAGGAAAACCCCAGCTTATTGCTTCTGAGGCTTTTAAGACTGTGAACACTTTACACAGGTGGGTGTTGTTCTCGTAATTCTTTTAACTTTTAATGAAAGTGACTATTTCTGTAATGTTGGCTTTCTTACTGACACAATGTTCCTGTAATATAACTAGCTCACACGTTAACTAGCTCGGTGTTTATTAGGATATTTGAATATCGATACGACACAGGTAAGCAGTGCACGTCTTTACCTCACTTAGTTGACCGTTCTATTTTTAGATTATTCGGTGGTTCATAATCTATTTAAAATGGTAATTACATTTTAGTAAAATAATTATTTGTAAAACACCACTTGTAAAATATTTTCTTTTTTAAAATATAAAACGCAGACACATCCTGACATCATCTGTAAAGGATGATGAGTAATATTGAGTTATAGACCTTTACACATACATACAGTCATTTAGCAGCTGAATAAATGTTCTGAATATTTGAATTCTCAGCAGAGTACAAAAAAAAAAGCTATTAAACAATCCATATTATGTTGAGAATTAAATACACATGGTGCACATATGGTGCATAAAACTATCAGGATGAGAAAGCAAAATCTAGAAAGAATATAGTTACAATATGTCCAGTCATGTTTGTTTAGAAAAATATGTTCATTCATGATCTGTGGTGTTTACCATTTACTCATTTTCATAGATGAAGATCAAAAATGACGCTAGTCTTATCTACAACATGTAATCATCAGGATTGCTGCTTCTTGATGGCCTGATGAATTATCTTCTAGATTTTTGTCACATTTTATATTAAGTGGCCTTCAAGTTACAATGTAGTTACAATGTACTTATTGCGGTGATATATTGTACTGTAAAACACGTACGGATATGGGTAAGGTTAGAAACAGGTTTAAGTTTACCAAATTATTCCATTTAAATGTAATTAGTACATAGCAGTTGAGGCTAATATAAAATGGGACAATTTCTTCTCTAGAGTTTCTCAATCAGTGGGTATACATTTACTAAAGGTAATCCAATTTGATTTTGTTTTGATTCATGCCCTGATGATTCCATTTTCTGTCTCTCCTATCCTGTAAATTAAACCCCATTAGGGAAGAAAGATTACATATTTCCATTTTTGTACCTTATAAAGATGTTATTTATCTACGGTTAATTGAACCACTTTGTTTACTTAGCAGATCTAAATTGCTAATGGAGAAAGTGGTGAGCCATTACTTGTCCAGAATCTCCTGAGCTCTATCATGTCAGCCTGGCTTTTGTGTGCTTTGCTTTTTTCTCTGACTGGCCAAACAGAACAGGATGGTGAGTCTTGAATGCATTTAACTGTTGTTGCTAAACTAAAGAAATCGTTAAATCAAAAATTTAAATTGGCTAAAAATTCACATGCTTAAGCCATCGTTTTTTTCATTGCTCACCATTGGATGCTCTGCATAGAATGGGTGCCATCAGAATCAGTTCAAACACGAAAAGCTGCAAGCTTTTAATAAACAAATCCTTCCCATTTTTAACTTCAAATGAATCCTCTATTCATTGCTTTTTCTAGTGAAAAAAAAAAAATAGAAAAAATATGCACAGATTAAGCACTGTTTAAAAGCAAACAGCCCTAAATAGTCCTAATGATGGATTTGTCTCTAATAAACACGGTTTTAATTTATGGACTGAGTTGAGGGGAAATTTTGTGATGCTTGTATCAGCTGTTTGAACTCGCTTTCTGACGGCACCCATTCATTGCATAGGATCCATTGATGAGCAAGTGACGTAATGCTAAATTTGTCCAAAAGAAACAAACATATATACCTTAGATGGCCCGAGGATGAGAAGATTTTTCATAATATATTCATTTTTAAAGATTCATTAACTATTCCTTTAATAATACAATATGCCATCTTTAGTCGAGACCTTTGAAAGAAGGTCTGACTTTTTGTATGCATCAACAGGACACCCAGTTCCTATAGAAGAGGTGAAAGCATATTTAGAAGAACCCAATTGTGTAGTACCACCTGATTGTGGTACATGGGTGTTGAACATTAAATGGAGAGATACGTTTGCCAAAAATAATGAATTCAAGAAAGTCAGCTACGACATAGAGGTCCTTCGTACTGAACAGATGAGTCCTGTTTACTTTGTAAGTAAGATTTTTTATTTATTTATTTTATTTTTTTTGACAAAGGCAATGGAAATATGTCTAAAGTCATTTTTAATGTCAAATAACTGTTTTAGAAAACTATACATGTGATGCCAGACAAAACATCCTATTATCATTGGAAATGGACCTCACCTATACCGCTGCAATGCACTTCCCATTCAATCAGACTTAGACGGCATAATGAGCATCACATTGGTGAATGGATACCATTATACACACACAAAGGTTTGAAGCTACAGGCTGTTCTTATGCTTTATGCACCTGTTATGCAAATGAGGAAGGCAACTGAACAACTACTGTTTTGTCTATAAAATATCAGGAGAGGATCTAAATGCTGCAACAACAATTGTCTATCCTAAAGAGCAAGTTTTCATGGTTGGGAGTAACATCTCTTTCTGTTGCATCGTGAAACCAGATGAAGTTCCATTGTATCACAGTGACAGGTTTCAATTTCTAATTCGCATCAGCAACAGGACATACATCACAAAACCAGTTCCATTTGAAAAGCCTAAATACTACGACATACCTTGTGCGATAACGGTTAATACAAACCCTTCTGGCTCTACAGTATATATTGGCTGTAAGTATAAATGCTTCCTATTTATTAAGAATGGTTTCATTTAAATCCACAAGTTTGGAAATGATTTACAGTGAATTAATCATAGGCAGCTGGACTTCATTTTCTATGAGTTGATGATTATTCATAGATTTTGTAAAATTTTTGGCCACATATTGTATTATCTGGCCACATGTGGGGAAATTCCCACCATTTTAACTGATAAAGCTGCTTGGATGAGTTGGCAAAATGGGATATTTTCTTTAGAGGACGCAGAAAGAAAACACCCAGTAACAATTACTATGATATATAGTTTACTGTAATTTACTTTTAATGAGGAATCCTTGCTAAACAAAACAGTCCCAGCCTAAAGTGTTTCATTTCACTGGATGCTACAGATCCCCCAGATGACCAGAATCTTACATGTATAACCCGAAATCTCCGCTCTGTGGAGTGTCTCTGGGACATTGGTCGAAACACCCATCTGGCTGGTAGAACAGAGACAAAATATACTCTTAATGGAAGGTAACCACGCAACTGGCAACATAATCTCCATCTTAAAGGAGTGGTTCAGCCAAAAATGAAGATTCTGTCATTTGCTCACCCTTGAGTAGTTCCAAACCTGTATGAATTTCTTTGTTCTGCCGAACACAGAGGAAGAGTCTGTAACCAGCCTGTTTCGGGTCACCACTGACTTCCATAGTAGGAATAAAAATACTATGGAAGTCAATGGTGACCCAAAACAGCCTGGTTAAAAACAAAATGTCGTCTTTTGTGTTCGGCAGGACAAAGAAATTCATACAGGTTTGGAACTTGTCGAGGATGAGTAAATGATGATTAATGTAAAATGTTTGGATGAACTATTCCATGTACAGTGTGAATCATGCATGGTTGCTTTCATCATAATGGATTCAATTCTCTGATGCTAATTGTTTTGCTTTTGCCAGAGTTTGTGAATTTGGTGAATGTGTCATACATGAGGTAAAAAAGCAGGTGATGAACTGGACCCTCGTTGCCAAAAATCATCTTGGTGTAAAGACTCTCACTGATACAGCTGACCCTACACACCGAGGTAAAACTTAATTGAACTATTTTATAAATATTGCATGACCACAACACTTAATTGTGAATGTAATCATCTGTTTTGTTTTGTTTTCTTGCACAGTATGGTTGAGAGCACCCGGTAAAATATCCCATGTGGCTAATGCAAGCAGTGTCTATTTTCATTGGAGCTGGAACGAGGAAAGCTATACTTCGTTTCCGATGATTTGTCAAGTGAAGCTCAGTGGAAGGATTTACAATGTTGGTGTCATCGGATTTTATTTAGCATTAAAATTGATAAGCATTCTTTTTTTATCTTTCCACATGCAAGGCCTTCACATGCATTCTCACCAATGTCCACACATTTTCATCTTTCTCAAAGAAAATCTTCAGCGGAGTGGGACTTTCGTCAGTTGACCTTATAAACCTGCAGCCCTTTACTAAATACACAGCTCAAGTAAGATGTGGTTCTCATGAGCACTTCTACAAATGGGGCGACTGGAGTGAAATGATTCATTTCTCCACTAAAGAGGACAGTAAGTATTCAGAAGACTAACATATTTGAAAATATTCTGTCATTAAGTTTTATATACTTTTTGTGAGTTGAATATTGAGTAACACAACTACGGTGTATATTTATTTTTTCTCTACCGTTGTAAATAATTTCAAACGAAGCCACAGAAATATCTAACATAGTATGCTTCTGACCAACATGCGGTTCGCCTTTAGAAAGAATTAGTGTCTTTGAACTAATCAGATGAGTAAGAATGATTCAGCGACTAATAATCTCTCTTCAGTTCCAGAAGCAGTAGATGTTTGGATTCATTACTCTGAACAAAACACATCTGTCTTGTGGAAGGTAAGAGCAGTTGGATTTTGCACTGCTATCTTTAGCTTTTCTCTGCACCTTTTGTGGCACCAGTCAAATAAAAATGGCTCTGTTTAATGTTTTAAAGCCTCTAAATGAACAACAAAGCCATGGGGAAATTACAGAATATGAAATTACAATTGGAAACTCCAAAGGCAAGAGCATAAGAACTGATACACAGCTGTGCTACATCATCACCTCTAAGAATGAAAAAAGTGTTCAAATCATCAAAGTCTCTGCAAAAAACTCTGCTGGTCATTCTCCTCCATCTACCATCATCGTGCCGAGATATCCTGGTGAGATTCAAATGCTGTTTAAATTGGTTGAAAAGGTTGTTATTAAATTAATTACGTTTTCACCATTCTTTTCACAGACAATGAAGTCGATATAAACAATATCAGTAGCGGTAATGGTGGTTTTGAAATGTCTTGGGAAGAATCCCCCTATTCTAATTGTGGCTATGTTGTTGAATGGTTTCCAACATACAAAAAGATGCAATGTGCTGTAAAATGGAAGAAGATCCCAGAATGTGACAGTGGTGTCTGTAACACATGGATTCAATCTGGTCAGTTGTTGTTCTGATACTGAATTTGTGCATATGTTGAATGATTCAGCTGTGGTAATGTTGTGAGGATAACAACTATATTGTTCTATTTCTCCAGATCATTTTAAGCCAGGAGAGAGATACACAATCTCTGTGTATGCCTGCATAAATTATTCACCAATGCTTCTTAAGAGGAGTGAAGGTTATGCCGTAGAGACAAGTAAGCAGACAAGATTCCATATTTAAAGAACAGCTAACCCAAAACTGATCACCTTGTCTTATTTATTTTAAATTCTGCCGTTTCTGTTCTCAGAACCGGGAAAAGTTTTGAATTTGAAAGGTAAAAATGAAGGAAGAAACGTTGAGCTTTCCTGGTCTGAAGTTCCCTTAGAACAGCAAAATGGGTTCATACGAGACTACAAGATCACAACAATGCTTTCTGGTTCGATTATTGAAGAGATAATGACAAAGGGTAAGTTCATTCTCCAATTGACGTCCAATAGTTTTTCTTGAGCATTACATTATAAATGAACTTACTTTGTGTTTTCATTTTAGAGTGTAAAGTTAATTTGGATTTAGATCCAGGCTTCTATACTTTCCATGTTAGTGCCTTTACATCTGTAGGGGAAGGTGACTATGTTGAATATGCTATGAAAATAGCAAAAACCAGTAAGCATTTGATTATTTTATCATATTAAATATAATTAAAACTATTTTATTACATTTAATAAGCAAATATAAATAGCATTAATGAAATTGTGTGCAATCTGACAAACTCTTCATAGCTGACCAGGTGATTGCAGCCACTATTGTGGGTTGCAGTGCAGCAGCTCTTGTCTTCATGGTCATCACAGTCCTTTGCTATAGGAAACGGAAATGGTAAGGCAATTTTCCAGCTTTTTTGAAATTCCAGAATTTTCTATAGATGTTTCATTTTCAGGTGCAGTTAAAATGCCACTCTTAAAAATCTTTCAGGTTAAAGAAACTGTTGTATCCAGATATTCCTGAACCGAAACTTGCAGGGAAATGGATCAAAAAGGTGAGTCATCAGCCTCCTGATGTTAAATCCTAAAAGTATAATGCAACAAACCATATACTTGGTCACAGTAAAACATATACTCAAAAAGTATGCAAAACTAAATAAAAATATAGTTCAAAATATAGTTCAACTGCAACACAAACACTTATTTTGTGCAGTGAATCATTAGCTTAATAAATGTTTTTCTGCCATGTTTATTTGCTGTTTCCAGGGTATTTATTGTACCCAGATAACTGAGGGGTACATGAAGTGTGAAATCCAAGATGTCCACAATGTAGAGCATCGTGCGATCTCAGAAAGTCTACATGGCCTTGACCTCATCAGCTCTAACACCAAAGTGGTTCCTGCACAAAATTTCTACCAGAATATGTCAGAATCTCCTGCTGATGTCTCATACTGTCCTGTGGAGAAGCTTACCTCAATTATTGAAAACGCTTCTTATAATATGACCATACCAGAACCAGTTGGTGTTGCTCAGATATCCAATCTTACACTAGAAATGCAGGATGATTACCTCCCAGTCCCTAACTTTGTTCAAATTAATTTTGATGTCAAAGATGGCTATAAGCCCCAGTCAACTTCTTCTACAGATGCATAGCTCCAGTAGATAAACCTCAGTGTTGTGTTTTGCCATGCACACCATGTATATGCAAATTATGCCTATGCAATGCAAATGCCAGTGAATTCATGCTATTTATACAGTACTGTACTGTTTTCTCATCACTGTCTCTTGTTAAATAAGTAGTGAAATGCTTTTTTTTTTTTTTTTTTATACTGTAATGAAAAATAAAAGCTGTGACCACCTGTAGAACTATCTCTGTATTGGCATTAAATGTGACTGTTTATTTGCATTTATTGTAACACTTTAGATTAGGGAACAAATATTTATTATTAACTAAGAGTTTTCCCTTAGCAAACTACTAATTTAGTAGTTTGCTAAGTTGCTAGTTCACTTTAGGTATTGGGGTCTGGTTAAAGGTTAAAGTTGTTGTTGCTAGCATTATGCTCCGATGGAGCAATAGTTCCCTCTTGTGGCCTAGAACTACGATAAAATATAAAGACTAAAGCCAACGGTGAACGGTTTATGAAGAAAAAATGTCAAACATGCGTACATATTGTAGATTTTTTCTTAATAGACGGGAGATTATAACGTTACCTAAATAGTATACAATTCGGTTTGTGCTTGAATACATATGTTTTACACACGTATGGATTTTACATTTTCCAGTAAGCAAAAGTAGTTCAAATATATTCGAACATATTTTTATCAATACTATAAAAACCAAAAAAGAATATATGTCTATTGTACAACAGAAGAGAGATAAAACATTATTGACATTAAGAGCATTACTTCAGGACTGAACACATCGCAAACTACATGACGTATAGTTGCATAAGTTTTGCAAATAAGGGTAGTACGTGTCAACGTTATATTTAAATTTAAAAATGCTTGACATGGTAAAATATATACACAGCAAAAAAAGAAAAAAAAGTTTAAACAGATGCCCCTAAAATTTAAATTTAAAAACACTTTTATGGGCGTGAAAACTTGCCTAAGGGCGTTGCAACAATGAAAAGCTTTCATTTTGGTTGACAGGTAGTACAGCCAATAGAATACCAACATCTACACAAGTTGACCAATGTAAATAGTTGTGGGCGGGAGTTTTAAATTCCCGGTCATTGAGCCGCTGTTTTCAGTTGTTCGAGCTCAGTAACGACCAGTTTACTGAACATGATTTCGATAAATTAACAGAGATTTTCATTTGTTTTCTAATTCTGATTCCATCGACGTTTTAAATGTAGAGTTTTAATCGAACAGCTCGTGCCTGCCTAACACGTTTTCACCAATAACGGGTATGTTGCTAGCTTGCTAGTTGTGTTTGGTCTGAGATTCATCTATCGTAACAGTAACGTTAACTTGCCAACATTTATCATCATCTGTAATCTCACCTTCCTCTGTAGCCCTTTAAACCATAACGTTATATGCCTTTATAATTCATGCAAATGATTTTATAGTGTTTTTGTATGAGTATCCCTGCGTTGGCAGGCTTCTGGCAAATCTTCAGGTTTAGCAATCCTTCATCAGTTTTTAGATGAAATGCTGAAATGTATAGTAGTTAAAAATTTATGTTAAATATCGCTACTGATTCATAAATAAATAAGGTTAAATCCTCTTTATCTATGATGCAAAGAAATTCAGTCAAGTGTAAAGAATAGCGTCTCATTCATTGAAATGGTTCATGACCCAAATCCTGCCTGTGTCATGGCTGTGAAGAAGTTGACATTTGTATAGGACAGCTCAGCCTGCGTTTGACATGAACAGCTCTAAAATAATCCCCGCAAATTTTCATAGTGAAAACTGTCTGGGTAAAATGTCTGTTTTGATCTGATAACACAGTTTGATTATTCTCAATATAATATAGGCTTTTTGTCTGTATCCATCCACAGTATTTGCCTATTTATGTGTAACATAGCTGTAACATATGCATCAGGAAATGCATATTCCATCATGAACTACATGGACTCTGTTGAACCCTGTGCAATTATTTTTTTAAGGCTGCCAGTGGCAAGCAATGGAGGTTGGCACAGTTGTGCAGGAAGAAATGAAATTTCGGGGGGCTGAATTTGCTGTCAAGGTCGAGATGATGGAGCGGATACTAATTGTAGAGATTTCAGATGTTGTTACAGCAGACCAGTGGAGAGGAGAGTTTGATCCTGCCTGTGAGTTGAGCTTTTAAAGCTGATATATAGTTTTAGCTTAACCTAAATGTTGTTTTATGTCATTAGAACTTTAATTTATATATATATATATATTGTATTTAGATATTGAAGACCTGACCCGGAAAACTGGGAATTTTAAACAGTTTCCAGTATTCTGCAGCATGCTTGAGTCTGCTGTCAACAAGGTGGGTCTAAAGAAGAAAAGCCATAAAAATCCTATTTAATATAGGGTCTTGATTCTTAAAGTTTGCCAAGGCAATAAATACATAATGTAATTGTTTTTTTTGTGTGTTATTTGTTTCTGTAGCTGCACAATTTAGTTATTACACATCAGTATAGCTACAATATTAAGAAAAATTATTGTTTTTATAATTGTTACTCCTGTATTACTGAATAAAATTACTTGAGTATAAAATATAACTGTTTTAATATGTTGTAATATCTCATTGTAAAATAAAAGCAATACAATTTCGGAAAAATCATACGTTACTTTTTATAGCTGTAAAATTCAAGTGCTAAAATGTATTTTAACTTTCTTAATTTTCAAACAAAGAAAAGCTTCTCTTTTGTTGGCATCAGTTGGTTTATAAGTAAGTTTATACGTTTTCATTGCAAGTTTGGGGATGAGGGTTGCTTGTGTTTCCAAATGTTCATTACAAGGGCCTGTTTGGAGTCACTTTATTTGATTTTAAAGTAAGTTTTGCATTTTAAATAATTTGCACTTGATTTTATTTACAGAAGAAAATTTAGCAAAGTTATTAACCAGTCTTTTATGTTAATAATATTTGTAAAGATGTATTTGCTCTTAATTTTCTTTTGCAGTCCAGTGAATCAGTGACCCTGGACCTCTTGACCTATTCTGACCTCGAGCTTCTGCGAAACAGAAAGGCAGGTGTTGTTGGCCGACCTCGTGCTCAGCCACAGTCTCCTGCCCTCAGTGCTAAACGATACCTCATCCTCATCTACACTGTGGAGTTTGACAGGTCTATGTAGTTTTGATCAGTGTGTTTTAAAAAGCACTTAAATTAGTCAGTTTTTAAAAAGTTTTATTTTTGTAGGATACACTACCCTCTTCCACTTCCATATCTGGGCAAACCCGATCCTGCAGAGCTTCAAAAAGAGATCAGAGCTCTGAGGGCCAAGCTGAAAACACTGGGACTGAGAGGAGACCGCAAAGTGTCCGACCAGGAAACACGCAAGCTCTGTGCAGAGTAAGTTTTGTTGATATAATTTCCAATGCTTTCAAAGGAAAAAAAAAAAGTTTTGTCATTACCAATAGAGTTCAATGGAACTAACAACCATAGTTGGCTAACGTCATTTTAATAATTACAGTAATAAATTTTTTTTACCCACAATGAGTAAAAAGTAAATGTTGTTAACAAATCTTCTTCCTTCTGTCTTATCAGGTTGGCTTTGGTGAGGGATGAAAAGGAAGCTTTGGCCAAGGCTCTGGATCGTCTACAGATGGTGGGGGCTGGTTCTACTCCTGGTGCTCGTGGGCTCAGAGAGGCGGTGCGCAGCCTGGAGGACCAGCTGTTGAAGGAAAGGGCAAAAAGCCAGCGCTCCGCGAGCAAGAGGAGCCAAGAACAGCGCCTCCTTCTGGAACAGGTGCGTCTAAGCAGATTAGTGTTATATGGTCATCAGATTGACAAACTGACAATGAAAAACACTTGTACATAGTTATGCACCCAGTTAACTGTTCAAATTCATTTTTGTTGGTAGTTGGAGGAACTCAGGGCATCAGAACGAGCTTTACGGATACGTGTTAAAAGTCTGACCACTGAGCTGGCCTTGTTACGACGCGGGTGAGCTTAATTAATTGCCGTGTGAGTTTTATTGGATTTGTTTACATGTTTTGACCACATGTTAATCATCTCATTCTTCCTATTTTGACAGTCGAGTTACTCCAGTCATGTCTGGCCGAAGTAGTCTCAGAGGTGATGGAGAAGTTCATCGGTCTTTATCCAGAGAGCGCAGTTTGACCCGTGTGGGGGTAAGAGCGCGTTCGGGGTCGAGGGAGAGGATGGAGGACAGAACTCGGAGGTCAGAAGAGAGAATAAGGAGGGCAGACTCTTCAGGGTCTCGGAATTGTATCACACGACCCTCACCATCTCCAACAGGTGAAGACAATATCTTCACAGTCAATGTCAAGAAACAAAGGCAGAGGCCCTGTTTTTAATATTTTGATTTATCATTTTGTGTTCTCATGATGTCAGGGTCACGGGTGCCTCGGTTTGACCCTACGGCCTACATTCAAGACCGACAACGACGGCAAAAAGAGGCTGAGATGAAGAAGTAAGACACTTTCACCATTTGAGTTTGAAGTTCTTATCTGTTCTTTCGCTTTTCTGCTGTTTTGTGTTTTATTTGTTGTCTCTTTTTCTACAAGCATTGCCCTGTCTGTGAGCAGGAATACAGTTTACTTTGAAAGGTGTGAACTATATGCTCTTTTGGCCCTTGCATGAATTAATTTTCTCAAACCATTGATCCCACGCCAGTTCTGGGATCAGGCTGATAAGAGAATGAGAGTCTTGCATCTGTTTGACTAGTTATAATCCAGTAGAAATTATTTGTAGGCAGCTGAACCCATTTGCTGCTTTCACAGATATACATGAGGTCTGCTTTTGTTCCCAACAGTCAGAGGAAGATTAGAAGGGACATGTTGGCTTCACCGTCTCTGATGGAAAGAGGCCGTTCACGCTCCAGGGAGCCCGTTCCTCAGCTGATGAGAGCAGGAAGTGCTGGCAGGGGAAGGAGTGTGTCTGTGGAGAGCAGGAGGAGTCGGTGCTCTTCAGAAGGATCAGTAGCTGAGTTTGAAGAGCTTGCTAAGCCTTTAAATAGCAGGCAAGTCAATAAACAAAACGGGTTGCTTATCCAAGTACTTCTGGCCAGGTTAAATGTCATGTCAGCTGGGTGATTGGTTATTTCAGAACATTTGGTTCATCAGATCAAACCTGACAAATAATAGGGTGTTGATAAGCATATACTTCTACAGCTTCTTTTTTTTTTTTTTTTTTTTTTTTTGCAGTAGGCCTATACTATTATAGTTCATGATCATTTTATACCATCTACCTGAAATGCATTTAAATCCGGTCCGTTCACTTTTATTCCACAAGGATGCAATAAATTAACCAAAAGTGACACAAAAAACACTTTGTAATTAGAACATAATACTGTATTTAATAATACAAAATGTTTTTTGTTCTTTTTTTACTCAAAGAATCCTTGAAAATGTATTGTGGTTTCCACAAAAATTAAGCAACTGTGGTCAACATTGATAAGGTTTTTTAGCACAAAATTAGCATATTAGAATGATCTTGTGACACTGAAGACTGGAGTAATGTCTGCTGAATTTTTTTTTTAATTCTACATGTTTTAATATAGTTACTTTTAAAATGTAATACTATTCTAAGGTGTTACTGTTTTACTGATTTTTATCAAATAAACCTTGCCTTGGTGAGCGTAAGCAACTTCTTTCAAAAACAAATATTTTTCTGATATAGAAAATTAGTTGATTTTGCTTTTTAACTCATAGCAAATTAGACTCTTATATTATCGTTTTTTTTATACATTTTTTTTTTTTTTTTTACAGAGGAAGGAAACTGGCATATAATGGTCCAGCTGTGGTGAGTAACAATGTTAAACATTAGGTTGTTTATTTTCTGTGAATATTAATTCTCAGATAATTCTAATAGTTTTTCCCCCCTATCTAGTCCAGAGGAAGACACACAAACAAAAAACCACTGTGTAGCACCCCAGCCCAAAGGATGAGAGTGGCAGGTACCACATAACTTCCGTTTTATTTATTTATTTATTTATTTATGAGGCTGTGACCAATAGCATATACATGTAAGTCAAGTATAATTTTCCTTAATTTTCAGACACATCTGTTGACACGGGTGCTGACCTGTCAGAGATTGACGCTAGACTCCAGGCCCTGCAGGACTACATGCGGGACCTTGACACGGGACACTAATCTTGGTGGATTCAGATATGGATCAAGGCTTTTTGCATAAAGACCGAGACTGAAAACTGGGACAATCATTTCTTTCAAACACTGTGTACAGACGTGTCTGTATTGTAGACATTCATACTAATGAAACTCGAATGCTGTTTGTTTGTTAGTTTTAGTTTTTTTTTTTTTTTACCCCAAATGTAACTTTTGGGCTTGACTCAAAATGCAGTTACATGGCTTTGTGAAGGGGTTCTTAAGACTGTTGCCATATCAGACTTGAAGTAAACCAGAAGTGTCCCAAAGTATGACCTCAGGATATACTGTTTTTAACATGTTTCTTGTGTACATTTAATGAATTAGTGTTTGTTTGGCCATTGTTATTTTTTATATATATATATATAATATTAGTGTCTTTGTTTTTTGTCCATTTTAGATGCTTTTTTTTATATAAAAGGATTTTGCAGTTCATATCTATTCTTTACGGACACTCTGGAATTATTTCACTGAGCATGATGGAACGTCATATGTTTTTTATTTATACAGGTTATGTTCCCATAACTCAACTGATAACGCATGGCATTAGCAAGTTATAGATTTCAATTCAAGGTACTGATAAAGTCTCATTATAGGTTGCCAAGTAAGCATCTGCCAAATGTATAAATGCACATGCTGCAGAGAATATGTCTTTTGGCATCTAAGATTGCTTCAATTGTGGCAATTTAATATTTTTTTGCCATTTCTAACAAAGTCTGTCTCTTATTTTTAATGTGATCCCACTAAAATGCTGTATGTAGAATATCAAATGAATTCAATTTGTCTTTAATTGTGGTAATGAGGCCATAATTTTTAAACCTTTCTAGATACATAAAATGACAGTATCCTTTTTTAATTTTTAGGGACATTATGCATCAGTTTGACTAAAATTAAGTGTTTGTTCAGGAATCAAACTTTGCTTTAATATGTTAGTACCTAAAGATTTCAGGCTACTCTTCACACAACTGTTGTACGATTCTAGAATATTGTGTGGGTAGCTTGCATTTTGTAGATGCATTTTGCATCATTTTTAGGACTCCACATCCTCAAACATATATATATATATTTTTTTTTTTTTTTTTTGAATTGGGCTTTTAAGTAGTTCATTCAAATGCTCAACATGTTGATTATTTGATCCTATACTCGGGATTATAAAATGCGTTGTCAACCACAGGTTAGGTGGCGCTGTAAATCTAATTTAATGTGTTTTGACCAGCTCATTTTTGGCTCTGTAGCTTTAAAAAAAAAGTGGGCGGGGCAAATATGTGCGGTAAATTAACGCAAAGCTTTAACAACACGCCTATGCATTAAGCAAATAATACATTTTAAACTACTGCTGAAAGACGCATCAACGTTGTTTGTATGTGAATATTTGTGGGTTCTTTAAATCTTTCAGGTGATTATTATTAATTTTCAGGGGCTGAAAGAATGTAATCACGGCACTCAACAGCGTTGAGAGTGGCCCAATATTGCTTTTTATTTTGCAGCAGCATCGCGACGCGTCACGCAAGGTGCGGTAACTTAGTGCCCAGCGCGAGCCGGTTACGCGTTGGGTTTGGCCCTAATCTGGATAAACCCATCAACAGTCTCAATGATCTTGTAGATCAGAAGCAGCGTGATGACTAAAACGCCCGATACCCCGGCACCCTGCGCGGGTATGGGTGATATCCACCACCCCAGCCATCCCGAGGAGCCGTTGAAGCATCTCTCCAGACTCGCTCGCGTTGCTGTTCCTGAGCTGGTTGTTACGTGCGAGCCGTGTGCTATTGAATGCGGACCCTGCTCGGGCTCTCCTCACCCCGACGAGGAGTCCATCTGCTCGGACAGCGGGCTCAGCGGCTCTCCCGCGTCGTCGCTGGCGCTGAGAAAACTGTCCAACTCGTCCTCAACCGGCCTCTCGCCAGCGTCTTCTTTTGAGGAATGCGAAGAGGATTTAATGGGCTACGCCGAATATAACCAGTCTTCAGGTGAAACGCACACGGTGAGGATTAAAACTCCGACAATCTATTTTAACACGCATTGATTTTATGTTACCAGCCTTTTATTGTTTCTAGTAAATAATCCAGTAGGAACCAGACTAGATTTACAATTTACTTGCAACTGTTAATTAGATAAGGTTTTTACTTCAGTTAGTTACTAGGCAGAGTTGTGAGTAATGTTCCTAGTACTTTACTATAATAGCCTATGAAGCCTAGAGTTGTTAAACTAAATGCTTTTTTTAAATACGTAAATAGAGTTCAATGTAATTACGTTTTACTTTCATTTAGGTTCTTTCACTTATTTATTTTTTTGGCTAGGTACTTGTACTTTTAATTGAGTAAAATGTTTGGCATGGTATCTATACTTAAACTTGAACGCATTTATTTTCAATTTTATAACTAATAGATACTGTATTCAAATACTTATTTCAGCTTTACTAGTAGGCTACATATTTATTTGATATTTTCACACTTTTACACGAGACTAAAAATATCTATTGCTGCTTGTAACATTTGAACTAATTAAATACTGTTGTTGTTTTAATTATCATATACAATAGTCATATTGGCAACTTCATAGTTCAATCAAACTGTTAGTAAAATTACTAGTAATATGCTACTAACTAATTAGAACTAGACAAGTGTCTAATAATTACTAATGTCTGTTTAGTTAGTAGCCCTACTGGGAAACCAGTGAATAATACTAACTACGACTGTATCTTGCTGCTATCATGATACAACACCAAAGCATGGTTTGTTAACTAACAATAAACAATACATTTATTAATCCTTAAGGTAATAACAATACAACTGTTTGTTGTTAGTTCTTGTGACTTTAGGTTCATTAAATAATATTAACAGATATAACCAATACAAGTAAATCTGGAAACTAAGATTAACTAAATGCTTTGAAAATGTTAAGCTTTAATCAGAACCTTGTTGTAAAGTGTTAATGAAACATTAAGTGATATTTAAGTGGAAACTATAGCTAACTTTGTAACTTTTTTTATTGCAGGTGCATTGAATACAAGTGTGCACACAGGTGCATGCTGCAGATCGAAATAGACCTATGCAGTTATTGAGTAATCCTCATTATAACTGATTAACGTTATGGGCATCAAGTCATAAGATCATTGTTTTACTGAATTTAAAAATTCCACACGTTTTTCCTAAACAACTTCTAGTACTTGATGGTACTAGAGTCAGAGATTGTTGTAGAAGTGCATCTAAATGGTATAAATGTCTCTTAAGAAGGCCATTCACCAACATAATTGAGATAACAGTGAGTCACATGCAAACTCAATGACACGTCATAAAATCAGCAAGGAATATTCATCATTGCAATGATAAAGGTGCTTGAATATAATCTGCATTGTGCTGCTGTGGGAGTTAAACGGTCTCCAATCCTTGTGATGGTACTGTTGAATTGGATTTGATTTTATAGATTATTAAGGTACACAAAAACGCCCATTGAGAAAATCACAATAGTGAGTAAATAGTCCATTGAAACTGAACTTATAAGGTCAGCAGATGGATGCACCTCCAGCACTGTGTGGTGGTGGGGCCTCTCCTGCTTTGTTCTGGAGAATGTCACTCTTGTCTGACTGGTTTTCCACTAGCCATGAGTGAGTGTTTGAGCTTTGAGAGCACAGGTTTGAAGGTTAATTGGCTTCACACAGCGAGCATATGCTTGAAGGATCTTTACACTCAATAGACTGATTATCTCATTTTTACTGTATATAGTCATAACTCATACAGTCATGTGTTACAGTGGCATAGGTTACTGTGTAGTAGGATTATGATACGTCAGCTGAAGGGGGTCTTGATGAGGTTTTTTTTTTTTTTTTTTTGCTAAAATTAGAATGTCAAAAATGCAATGACAGTCATAAATTATTATTTCATGAAAAAAATGTATGCTCCTATCAAAACGTAACAACATTTGAAACAAAAACAGATGTACATTTTTATCTCATGTGCATGGCACATTGGCTCCTTCATTTTATCTGGCAGCAAAACAACTGCCGTCTGTAAATGTTTCATGAACGTCCTTCTAAGATTAGCTATTTCTTAATCACAGCCACTTGGTATTGCTTGATGACTTTGTTTAGTCCGAGATTGTCGTCAATGATTTGCCACACGGGGAAAAACTCGACCTATGGTTAATAGAGGAGAGGGAGTTGCCCGTTGGAGTCTGAGCTTGACTGAATGCACTCGGTGCCCCAGTGCGGCTCTCTGTACAGGAAAATGAGAACAAAAGAGAAGACAAGAAAAGTATCTGGCAACAAACAACCCTGTACAGAACCATTGTGATGGCTTGTAGTCGTAGGGTGTTAACTGATATATGAGTCTCATTAAACAGTTTGTGTCTTTCATATCCTCTCTTCGAAGACTGATCAGTGGAAGAAGTCAAAGAATATGGTGAACTGGTCTCCACTTCCAGTGACGGTGAAAAAGCGCTCGCCCTGGGTGCAGGTGGTCGGCCATGCAGGTTTGCTTATTCGTCTTTGTTTTTGGTGACATTTTTCTTCTTTTTTTTTATTTTTTATATAATGTCTCAAAGCTAACGTTTTCACTGCACCCTGGACCACAAACTCAGTCTTAAAGGTACAATGTGTAGCATTTTTGTAGTTGTTCTAATCTAAATCTATGTTACCCCTTCACAAATATGTGCTTT
>JAUCMS010000048.1:4795694-4826178 GCA_032357445.1 Enteromius radiatus
TCCGACAGTAGGTACCCCAAAAGTTTGGCTGGGGGAGTTTTTTTTTCCCTTCCCAAAGCCAAAGACACAATATGAGCAGTGCCTACAGTGGATTAAGCAGTGTGGAAAGCCCCACTCCCAGCTAAATGTCAAGAAAATAAACAAGCATACGTCTGCTCGAAGGTAACGCAAGTCTAGTCTAACGCCATAGCGATACAGTAGCTAGCTAGTAAGACTACGAACAAGACGTTCATATTTACAAAACTGCATATTTAAGTTATCTGAACTGTCCGCAAATATTGTATATCACTAGTATAGCATTGCCAGAACGTTAGAGTAACGTTAGTTGCTAGATGTAACTTAATAGTATTAGCTCACGTTAATGAACTTAATTTTAGTTAGCAACTTCACGTTAGCTCTCTAAAGTTTTATTTTGTCAGTTCACGTCACGTTCTAACAGGCTATTTGGGGTCACCCGTGAGTAGTTCCAAATCTGTATGAATTTCTTTGTTCTGCTGAACACAAAGATATTTTTAAGTAAGTCTGTATGTAGGCTGTTTTGGGTCACCATTGACTTCCAGAGTAAGAAAAAATACTATGGATATCAACGGCGACCCAAAACAGCATGCTTACAAACTTAAAGTCTTCCTTTTAAAATTTTCTTTAAAATATCTTTGTGTTCGGCAGAACAAAAAAATTCATACAGATTTGGAACTATTTGAAACTACTCGAGGGTAGTGATGCTGACCGAATTTATCTTTGGGTGAACTATTCCTTTTAAGGCAACTATATGTGTTTTATGTATTTTTTGTGCCTTCAGAGCCCCCTACATTCAAATGAGTGGAACTGTCATAAATATATTAATGTCGTAAGTACAGTGCATTGCTGTACACGTGCGTTGTGTGTTTTTTTTTTTTGTTTTTTTTTTGCGGTTGGCAGCATTTTGTACCCGTTCAAACTCACATAGCCTACTACACAGACTTTTGGGAGGAACGAGGGAATACTTATGTACTTATAATACTTATTAAAAGTAAATAATGTATCAAAATGATTTTGTAAAAACGTAGTTGCTTTATTTGACCATCATGGTATTTATTTACACTTTTAATTCATTTCCCGTGTTTCTTTTGGATTTCTATCTTTTAACCTATGTGAAATGTATTATTTTCGTCAGAATAGTAAGACACTGGCTGTTCTGTATAAACAAAATCTATCTCTGATCTGATATAGACAAGGTTTCCAGTGCTATTGTACATAATATTCCGTAGGAATTTTAATGAGAACGATTTACAAATAAATGGGCAAATAAAGATAATGAAAATAAATGGTGGGGTTGAAATCAAAAACAGCATTGGCCTTTGACAAAGATACTTGTTCAAAAAAAACTTTTTATGTTCTGCAAATTAAGAAGTATACTAATTTGTAAAGGATATGTATTGATCTGATTATTATTATTGTATTTTAATTATTCCTTTGGTTTAAATAATTTATTTTTGAGCCTATAATGACTATATAGATAGCCCGTATCTTGTGAAAGCAACATCTAGACTTCACGAAACTTGGTACGTACAAACAACGGGACATTCTGAGGAAACATGCCCAGTTTCTAATAATATTAAGGCATAGAGCCAATTCTAAAATATCATCAGAACTTACAAATATCAGTAGAAAGTCAAGATTGTTGACTTTTTTTTTTCTCTCCCAATGTGAATTTCAGAGCCTATAACCCAAGATGCTTTGATAGACTCCAGGATCCCCCGCAAACCCTAAAAGCAGATTGGAGAAGTTGGATTTCAGAATTTGCTAGTATTTATATGTTGCCCTTCAGTTACAACATGCAGTTAAGATTGAGCAGACATCATTCGTTTATTTATAAATACATGTTCCAGATTTTTAGCTACTGTTCTGTAAGCCAGACACAGAATGTTAATCTTTCAATTTCAGTTTATTGCAATTCACAAAACAGCATCATGTTGCCTGGAGCAAACAAGCACAGTACTAACAACAGCCAACAGACCAGACAACACAATCCCATCCTCTGTTCCATTCAGCTGCTGAAGAGCCCACACAGCTCTTCCCCTGCTTTCTCCACAAGCCCGGTTGAATTGGAGCAGTCTGTACCATCATTTGGTCTTCCAAAACCACAAACACATTTCAGAAGACTTAAACACATCAAGAAGGAAAATTTGTTTGCTATCATGCTTATATCTTGGTTTCATGGATAAGGATATACAAAAAACATTGGAATCCAGGAAAGATGGCTGCATGGTTTTGGGACTTGGATTACGCTACAACTCCTCTACAGACACCAGCTCTACACTTCAAGCAATCTAGCCCTGTGAGGTGAGATGTATTCTTTTACAATGTATGATAACATTACACTTTGTCCTGGTGAAAATGACCATGTTTTTTAGTTTTTATGATCGTTCGCACTGTAGCTCACCCGTGCAAGACTGGCCTTCAAATGAGCATGTGGAGTACACGAGATTAAACCCCTCCAGAACTAAAGACAAGACAGGTCTGATAGCAGGTTTTGCATGCTTTTGTTGACATACGTTTTTTGTGATAGCATTCGACTGTATTTCGTTTCACTTAGTGTAATTTGCTTCTGCAATTTCAGAAGGAGAATGGCATATGGTAACAGCCACTCGTTCATTGGTTGGCAGGGAAAGAAGAGGCCAAAGGGAGGGTTTGCAGGACCAGCAGCGAGTGTCTTACAACAGCTTGCCAAGAGTAAGACTGTATTTTTATTTTATTTTATTTCGTTTTGTGTACTCGATTCCTTTCTCATAATATCTGCTTAAGAAGATGAGAGTCTAACGTCTGCTGTAGATTAGAGCTTTATTAAGTGCTACTATTGGATTAGTCAAAATCACAAATAAATCAAGCAATGCAATTTGTGAATTGGAACAATTGATTGATTAAAAACAAACATCTCCAAGAATGAGTGTTTTATGATCCTTTCCCCTAAAGATTTGACCGCCCCTCCTCCCAGTTAAGCACAAACCTGTACCGTAGCCAATGTCATTATTCAAACCAATCATGCTTTATTGATTCAGTTTGAAATTTAGCATAATCAAGGACTGATATTATCGTAGCAATCACTAATAGTATATACCAGGATTTGCTATACAATGCTAAAGTTAGGCACTGGCTTTTATTTACCATTTGTTTTAATGTTTTCTAGGCAATCGGCCCTTTTATTGACATTATCAATTAAATAATTTGAATAGGCCACAGAGCAGAGTTTATGTCTTGAATTTCAAAATGAACAAGAAATGGTATGTTTTTTCTGAAATGCTGTGTATTAAAAGGCATTTGTCCATAGAAGTTAACTTCTCCTAAAAATTTTAATTGGGTAAAGATAGCCTTCTTGAAATACGTAGACTACATGAAGTGAAATGACTTCGTTACTGCTTACCATTGCTTTTGGCTCTTGACAATTAAAGGAAACTGCATTTGAAAGATAAGTAACAATCAGTTAATTCAGGGCTTTTAATCATGACAATTTATCATTCTTTTTGTTTTGTAGGCGCATTTTCTCCAGCCAAATAGAGAATCAAGTGCTTTTTCACCCTATGCTAATGACTTCTGCTCGAATGGTAGAGATGCCAAGAACATTGCTGAGTCCCCCAGGAGCAGTCGTAAGCTGCACCCGCTGACACAGCCTGGCTTCTACAGTCCAAAAATCCCACGATCAAAACACTGTGAAGCTGCACAGTCCACAAAAATGTCTTTAAAAGGATCTTCTTCTACAAACAACTTGAAGGAGTTCTTTGCTCTCTCTTTGCCTCTTCCGCGCTCCAAAACAGCTGTTTTTGAAACCAGGTGAGATGCATAAAACATGTCATAATGAACAGTATGTTCAATTTATGTTGAATTTCCATGATGGCCCACGGTTGCTTTTCAGCCAGGATTTAGCACTTGTAATATTATTGTGCCCCTCCTTTCTCTCCCGCCCATGAGATCCCACGGGGAGGGGTGAGACATCAGTTAAAAATTGGGACATTCCCACCACATTGCATTAGAGTTCTCCGACCCTAAATTTTAATTATCACTGGAATTCTGAGTCTGATTTGCTGTATTGCTGGAAATTACCAACATCACAAAGAAAAAAGGACATTCAAAATGGAATGAAATTACTTTTATGATTTTAAAATGGATCTGTCTTTATGCTTACAGTGTATCTCCTTTTGCAACATATGGACTGCTTACTTTATTCTTTGTTTTTATGTGTCTACGATATGTGTGTGTCTGTGGTCTTTGTGTTTCATTTCTGCCAGCCCTTTGTGTTCCAAACCACAAAAAGTTAAAACTTTTGTGGTGGAAAAGCCACCTTTGATGAGAGCTGTGGTTTCTCAAACTTCACCGTCCTCAAATCAACCTGACAAAGAGCACTTCAGCCAACTCCAGCCAAGAGAGGAACATCTCATCAAGCACCAGGACTGCAGTTTGTTCAGTCTGCAGGAACCCAATAGGAAACCTCTTAGAAACAACCAACCCGTCTGGAGTCAGAGTCAGAATTTATTCACTGAGGAAATTTCTACAAAGGATCGTCTTTCTATTAACACACTGCATCTGTTCCCTGAACGCCAGTTTAGAGCAGACCAGCCTGCAACACTTTGTCCAAAACTGGAAAAGGCAAGTCATGAGAGATTTACCTGGAGTGTTGACGCTGATATTAACCCATCTCAGGGTGACCCTGACCGGTCATGTCAAGCTAAACATGACTGCAACTCAAAACAAAAGACACAGTACACACAACATAGACAAACCAGTGATGTCAGAAACACTAAGCACAACCATGCAGAAAGGTAAGCAGATCTTTAAAGGGTGTTTGTATTATTTTTAATGTACTATTTATTATAATACTAGCTAATAGTCTTGTGTAGTAGTGTTGCAAATAATAATGCATTTATGCAGATAATATGCAGAGATTGTTCACCTAAAAATATTAATTACTCTCATGTTGTTCCAAATCCATGAGACGTTCATCAGAACACAAATTAAGACAAACAGCAATGTAACTGACACGCTGAAGGCCCGTAAAGGTAGTAAGGACACATGTTAAAATAGTCCATGTGACATCAGTGTTTCAACCTTAATCTTATGATTTTATAAAGTTTTCTTACAGGTTCATAACGGTTGAAAAACTGATGTCACATGGACGATTTTAACAGTCAGAAAGCACTCGGATTTCATCAAAAATATCATGATTTGTGTTATGAAGATGGACAAAGGTCTTATGAGTTTGGAACAACACGAGGGTGAGTAATTAATGACAGAACTAAAACATTTTTTTTGTGAACTGTCCCTTTAAAATTGCTACTACCACAAGCACAAATCAGTAACCCTTTGCAATATGGTTAATTTTGTTAGGTTTCTACACATCTCGTTGAAATACTTCTGATTTTGATTGGTCAATTGAGACGTTCAGATTATTATTAATTTTGTTCATCGCAACACTATGCATCATTCTGCTTATGGAATGAAAACCAAAACAAAATGACCAAGAGACCTGAACTTTTTTAAAAAAAGTTGTTTTAACTTGAGCTGCATTTTGTAAAGTCAAAACCGAAAAATCATCTGAAACAAATTTTGTTTAACATGTTTTTCAGTCAGGTGGATGTGAACTCAAGGAATGTGTTTGGTCAGCCTCGGGTGATTGCATCACTGCGAGCAGCATGTTCCCCGCGGCTCGTTCGCAAGAGCACAGTGGTGGAGGAATTGAAAAAACTCATTGTGATGGATGACACAGAGGACAGCGCTCAGGGTGATTCAGTATGTGGTTTATTTGGCTCACATTCAAGCATATGACCCTAAACAACCTGACAGCTTAGGACAATGAAAAAGCAGGTATTGTTTTTCGGAGTATTGGTATGTGAGCAGTGTTGCCATGTTGCAATGTGTTTATCGTCTCTTTCTAGTCATCACCTCAAGAAAAAGAGGCGGGGCTTTGCAGCAGTTCTCAAATGTCACGTTCAAGCGCAAGTTCGCCGTTACTCAGTCAAACTAACCGATCATACCCAGAGTCTCCCCCACTCACACCCATCCATCTCCACCTGCAATCACGTCCAGCAGGCAAGAGTTATTCCTTTTATAAGGCTTTACTTTGTTAAATATATATTCTAATGGTTTTACCAGTTGCATTTCAACTGGTATTACCTTGACTCACAGAGATTTGGGATGTTTCTAGTACACATTGGCACTCACCGGTTGTCTTTTCTTAGAATGTGTAGCATTGCCTGAGCAAGCTGAATCTGACCTTTGGGACAGAGACCAACATGCTGATCCTGAACTCATGCCCCTGCCAAACGCAGCCTGTGATCTTGACTGGAATAGTTTAGTTCAAGCAGCCCAAGAATATGAGAGTAAGTATCATCGGACAAATACGTTAATTTAAGATTGTTCATATACTGTGGCCCTGATGATTTTAACAAAAACCACAATTACAAATGTATAAGTGGCGTCGACTGTAGCTTTTTTTTTTTTTTTTTTTTTAGAGCTAATGTCACTGTAATTAGCCATTTCTGCAACATACCCAATGCAATTGTAAATTTTTTGTGGATGTATTAAGTTTTATTTATATTAAATTGTGATATTACAGAACTGCAACAGTAAAGAAAAGAATAAGTGTACTGTAATGCTGAATAACAAACATTTTTAGATACCAAATTGCCAGATGTCAGCGAAAATAGTTCCAAATAATCCAGAATAATGTGTCTCCAAGCAGCACGCAGCGCAGCTGTGGTGTTTCGTTCCTGCATGAATCATAATTTTTCAACAGTGGTTCAATGATTTGTACATGTTTATTTTTAAATGAAGGAATGATTTCCTACACTGATATAGATTGATTAGCTGGCTTTACAATTAGTTTAATTCCATGACTTATTAATTAAAATGGATAATGCCATGGTTACAATATATTTCCAGCACAAAGGATGGCAACCCTTTTGTCAGAAATGAGTCCTGTATCAAGCAGACCAGACACACCAACCAATGGAACCTACAAGATCCACCAATCCAGCGCCTGCAGCGGAGAAGATATGGAGTAAGCTGGCCATGTTTTCATTAATTTAATGCTGTTTTTAGATTGAACATTGTAATATTGAAACTGTTGCTAAGTTCATTATTTGAGTAATAACACACCAACATACAACATACACTACTCTTTATCTATAGTTCCATAGAGAACCTTTAACATCCATGCAACCGTGCCATTCCAGGTTTATTGTAATAGAAAAAAAGGTTCTTTAGACGATTACAAAATATGTTGGACACTAAAAATGGTTTTTAAAGGAATTGTTCACTGAAAGGACATTTGTGAAACTAAAATGGTTCTTCTTTGGCATTACTATGAAAACCTGTATTGTTAAGAGTGTACATGAATGTTAATTGCCTTGCATGGTTATTTTTAGCAGTGATGTATTCATTGACTTTCCTGACCAACTCTCTCACCTGGAAGGGATGCTTAGGCGACTGAGTAGTGATCTGCTGAAGGTGAGGCTCATTTAGCAGTTAATAAATGAGTGTACTATATGCCCTCATAGAGGACAAACACGCCATGTGTTCCTTTGCCCTCTCCTGATTCAGGAGAAGAGAGACAAAGTGGCTCTTCTGGCGGAGGTGTTGAAGCTTCGCATTAGCAACCAGCATCTGAGAGAAGAGTCCCTTTGTGCAGTTGCCCAACTACACAAAATCAGCAAAATTTTAAACACGACACCTGGAGAGATGGAGTAATGCAGGGACTACAAGTCTGGATATCGGCTTTTTTCTTTTTTTTTTGCACTGATTTTGGTAAACATCTGCAAAATGGATCTAAACATGTAAAGATGTGATAGATGAAGCCATTGGAGACCGAACGCTTAATCAAATTATTCAAAATATTTACTGATCAAACACATTAAGGGACAGAGGTTATGTATGGTAAGGTACTGTAAGAAGCAACTTACAAATGACAACGTTCAAGTTCTTTTGAACTTTTTTACTTGTGCAGGTTTCATGCAAGTTTGAAAACCCAAACAAACTGAACTCATTTACGGTTTATTAACGGCACAGTACAAAGCAGAACAACTTTCATGACTCTCTTGGGGAACATATTAGAGCTCCTTTAAGGCTTTTACTGAATAATTAGATTAAGACTCTAAAACAGCTTGACATAAACATTATAATAAATATATAAATATATTAAGATAGATACTTAACAATTGCCATGTGTTATAAATAAGTTATAAAAGTTCAAATGTTTAATCTAACAATGTAAAGTCACTATGAAAACACTATATATATATTAAAACACTGAAAAAGTAAAGATGCTCTATGATGATAAAATCAGTAGAACAATATAAAATATACTTAAAACCCAATAAGTTAGTTATTTTAAAATCCCTGAGATGCAATTGTGTTAAATCACAACAGTGATTAACCTTAATAAAACTGTATTGAACTATACAATGCAGTTGTTTAAACACCAAGAGTCTATTTGGCTTGCTTTTCCTTCAAGCGTATTCTCAGTGCAGTTTGTAATCGAGATGTGAAGACCTTCATTTGACAGCTGCATACTTGTCTCTATAGGCCAGTAACATGTGCAGTGAACTGGGCACAAAGCGTTCTGCCTTCATTTCTGCCTCGTGTTTTTGAGCACGTACATTGCGGTTCTGTTGGCAACTGAAGCTCCAGGCTTTCAAGCTGAAAATGGAGAAAGGTTTATGTGAAGTTGCATTGCAACAGACAAGCCTGAATGAAGTTTGGAGAATTCCTACCAGTACAAACGCCTCTCCTTTTTGGGCAAGATGTGCCATAGATTGGCTAACTCTTTGGTGACTGTAGTGGATGGGATGCCAGGATAGGATCTGTTCCGAAATAATATCAAAAGCCTACCATTATATGTTGAAATATATTTAAATGGATCTAATAATTGTTTTATCATTGAAAAATAATACTCATACGTACCTGATATATAATTTTCTGTTAATTCGGCAGAACATAATGAAGCCGTTCACACATTTCTTTTTGGGGTTTTGCTGTGTTGCAACACGTCCTCTTCTTGAAGTTTGCCTGTTTGAACAGACTTTTCTTGCTCTCTTTAGAGGAACGAGTTGTTTTGGGGTCTCATCTTCATACCTGTTGTTCTCTTCTTCACTCTTGAAGGACAGATTTCTGCTACTTCCAGCACTCAAGACAATCTGCCAATTTGAAGAACAGAGAAAATACATTTTAAAAAATCTCTCTCTCATGCTTCGTTTTTTTTTCATTTTTTCTAATTCCAATTTTGTCATTGCTATTTTCAGTGTAACATTTTTTGTGAAATGTTGAACGTCTGTACGTTCTAATTAATAAATCATTTTACATTATTATGTTTTCTGGTTTTAGCTTAACCTTTAAAGACCCAAGCATATTCATGATGTACTATATATTCACTCTTAAAAATGTCTTTATGAAACCTTTTTTTAGACAGAATTTACATTGGATTATAATTTGGAATATGTTGCAGAATTGAAATGCTGGTTTGCATTTAGGGTAGCAAAACTTCACCATTTTCAATCATTTCAAAGTTGTAAATTGTGAAAATGTACCAGTAAAGATACAGCCAAGAAACATTATTTGTCTATTTAAATGCAAATATTCTTATCAAAGAAAAATGTTAAATATACATTTTAAATATAATGTTTTAATTGGAGTATTGTTATTGGTACTGTTATATCAATGAGACAATAACGAAACAGTAAAAAAATTAATAAATCAATTTTACATTTCTTTGAATGGACTCTATTGTGTGAGAACAGTATCCAAAAGTTTGACGACTCATGCACAACATTGTATTTTTGCTACAAAAAGGGCACGTTTTGGATTTTTCATCCCTAGACACTGTGTAGAAACACTAATTTAGTGCAAGTATTGTTTTATTGCTATACACAAACTCTTGCTGGGTCTCTGGGGGTTAATCCCAGATTTTCATTGTGAGCTGTATATGCAGGTGAAAAAAAAAATCACAAAATTTGGCCTACTGATTCATTTCCTGCGCTGCCTGGCAAACTGGGACTTTTTAAGACCGTAGATTCAGGGGTGACCCACACGTCCTCGAATAATGCTGTTAGGGTGAAAAAATATTGTTCAGTCAGCATTACAGCAACACTGTCTTGTTTGTAATTTCACACGGTCAGTAATGTGCACATTTGGCTCCAAGAAGATTTTGCCTAACTGCCTAAAAGTTTCAACAATACATTATTCATAAAACAACAAAGGTGTACTGTTTGAAGTGACAGCTTTTGTACCTTTTCACTGAGATTGTAGTATACTTGCTAGTCTATAACTAATATTTAATGAATCAAGTGCAGTATGCATAGTCCTGTGTGTATTATCTTTACTTTGTAGTGCCTCTCGCCCTTCTGGATGGAGAGAGCGACTCAGGCCTTGAGAAGGTGATATGAGCAGAGATGGGTTGAGGGTCAGGCTCTCTGCTTCCCACAGAGGTGGACGCAAAGGCAGTACTGTAGGGCTGAAAGGGACATGCTTTTTCCATGCAGCCGGAAAAGCTCCAAGCATGGGGTCTTTTAGAAGAATTCCTGATCTGAAGATATATAATAAAACATAAAAGTGAGTTACAAGTTTGCACACATGTATCTTTCAAAGCTGCCATGTCTCTATTCATAAACATAAATTAAAGATCCAATATACAAACCTGGATGGAGGAGTATCCAGTATACTTCTCCCTGGGCTTCCATCTTCACTTCCTGTCTGGTCTTCACAGACACTACAACTAGATGCATCCTCAGTGCTCCCTGATAACATAAACAACCCTGAGTATCCCTTAAGTTCCAGAATGTGGATTTAATTGATATCTAACAAAAGATTTTTCACCTGTATTGAAAGAGGAAGTTGTAGAGTTGGAGTCTATAGAGCTTTGGGATGGCTCGCTATCATCAACAGACCACCGGTCTTTCTCCTCTGCAATTTGGACTCCTGACAAACTGCTTTGTCTGTCACACACCAGCTTGTGTTCTGGCTCCTCCACAGCATTTAGGATAAATCGCTCTCTAGAGTTTTTGTTCTGTGGGTCCTCCTTTTTGTCATTTAATCGTACTGTTTATAAATGTATGCATACAATAGTGTAAGTGAAAACAAATACCATTTTATACAATGTAAGTTTTTTTTCTTTTAATTCTTTACATACAAAAACTTCACCTGTATACTTGTTTATGCGACTGTAGGTGTGCATGTTCTTGGCTTTTAGGAATTGTAGTGGTGTGCAAGATAATGGAGTGTCTTCATTTTCTGATTCTGCAGACACAAACACAGGCCATATATTTTAGTATGTGTCTCATACCCCCTTCCATATTTCCAAACTTATGCATACAAAACATGGATTAAGCATAAATAAAAAACCAGCTGACTTCTCTCATTGATTTCAGATAGAAGGTGAGGGTGATTCTTCAGACTATGGATGCGACTCTGGTTTAACTCAAAGCACTGCATCATGTTTATCAGGGCTTCCTGTGGATACATGTGAAGTATGTTTTAAATAAATTATAATTTATATATGAATTATAATATGTAGTTATATTATAACTATAGCCATTATTCATACTATGTAGCAAATAGCATTCATTAATGTTTGAATATTTTAACCTAGAGAAACAAACACACACACGTACAACACAGGTACCATACATTGCAAAAAATAGCATTTAAAAAAAAATAACACAGCTGACTGAGTACTAATGATTTCGCGCACTATTCGATTTCATATTATTTAAAAATATGGGACGTAATTTACGCTGGTGTATAAACAGATTCGCATACTTGTTTGATATAATATGTAATTGATATAATATGTCGCTTTTGTTTAAAGTTTTTAAGTTTAACATAACTTTTTAAATGCATGCATATTTTCTTGTGTATGTATAGTTGGCTTACCTGAATTATTATGTAAGGAACGCACAATATTATGCACAATACTATTCAAGTAAATTAAATCTCCTCCAATTTAGAACCTCTTAGAATGACATTGGACAAGAAAAGAGCCAATCAGCTTCAACTCTTATGCTGATTGGATAATGAGAGGCATCAGATTTTCCTAGTAGGTCCTTTACACAGACCTCGTGACAATTGGTTACTGGGGTGTTTGTCCATGCACGTTTTAATACTTATATTTGATTTACTATTAAAACACTTTCTCCAGTTTCAACTAATCCATATGTATGCAGATTTTTTAAGATTTTAAAGCACTGTCTATGTAGTGTTTGAAAATCAAGAAGACTAGCATGACTAGCAACATTTCCCAACCAATGATGTGACTTGGAGGCGTGGCTGTCTCCACGAGGAAGATCCCCATTAAGTTCTTTGATCAATCCATCGACATAATAATTATGATGACGTCTATTCTCTGATCCCTATCTTTCCTCCGCATTTCTGTAAAATATTACGGAAACCTGTTTGAAATCCATTTTTTATTCTCGTAGGAGTGCACTGCATCAGCTAACATGCAAAAGTTAATAAAAAAATAAAATAGGTGTCTGACAAAATAAACTTTTTCCCTTTAATCTCTATCTTACAACGTTTTAATAAGATATTTAAATATTTTAAACTTATTATTGAATGCTGACTACATATAGCATCCCTATAGTTATGTTCAAACGCATGTGAATATGAAATAGATGTCATATTTATTGTCCTGCAAGTAAGAGTACAGAAAGGACCCGCCAGAGTGAGCTGCGCAGATCGCTGTCCTGTTCTGTCTCAATAACATCGACTGCAGAACTGAGAATACGATTATTTACAGGCTGCATCGTCGAGATGCATGTCAAGGACGAAAGAGACCGGCGTTTGTGACGAATGTTCCCTAGACTCAATCCTCTCGTCGATCAGTACTATGAGCTGGTCATTTCTGTTCATTTCTTTGATAGAGCAGCGGTGTGCCTATGCCAGTCCCGGACTGCTGCTGGTGAGTGTGTCTGTTAGGCAAAACCTGCTTTTTGACTCTGCTTCTTTTATGGGAACTAACAAGTTTAGTGCTTCGCCGTTTAATTTTGCTGTTTGCATGAATCAAGCCTGTGCTATTCATTATTTATCAGTATAATATTGTATTACTTATTCTGTTGCATATAAGTGGTCTAGTTTATCAGTTATTATAACTTTATGCATGAAGTGAAAAAAAAAATCTGATCAAGTCTTAATGCACCAGATAATAACCATAACAATAAATCAGCTTTGTGGTACGATTTGTGATTTTTAACTGCTTATTGTATTTCCATTCTATGCAGGTTTAATCCTAATTTGGCATCTCTCGCAAACACAAGATGAACAGCATACGGTACAAAGCGGCGACTGTCAGGTGGAAATGTTCCGTCGCGCGCTGTGACCACGCACGCATGTGCCGCGTGCGAATACTGCTGCTGTGCTTGTGCCTGCTGGTGGCGATGACATTAACACTGGCTGTATCACTGTCTAATTACCAAACCATAGAGTATGATTCGTCTCCTAAACCTCTTGACCTATTCAAAGACAAGGTAAGGCATTTAGTTTGAATGTCTTTTAGTTTCCTGTGTACTTTTCAGTCATTTGTAGCTGTGTTTTAGAACATAACAGCCCTTTTTTAGCTGCTTCAAGCATTATGTAGTGTAAGATGGTCATTAGCTGGTCCTTTTGTTTGACCAGCTACCATATTCCAATAAAACAAACAAACTGTATACCCAGCAGTTTTGTTTTGCTGGTCCACAGTTGCACTAGCAAATACTTACTCTTAAAACCAAGAATTTTCATTAGGTTTTGTGAAAAACTTTTAATATCCTTTCTATTCCACAAAAGGTTCTTTAAAGCAGACAAGCATTAATATAATGTTCACCAATCAAAGAAAAAAGGGTTATTTTATGAATTAATAGAGGTTAGTTGATAGAGATCAAATAAGTAAATAGAAAATCTATTTATATGACATTATTTTTAACAATCCTTATTTTACAACATTTTTACACAAGTGCCTAAAACTTTTAACTGTAGCTTTACAGGTAGGTTTCTTGAAGCGTCTTCGAGAGGTTGCCACAGTTCTTCTGGATTTTTAGTCTCAGTTTGTTCTGTTACTGCATGTCATTCCAGAGCACTGACTGCTGTTAGACTCCCTGTGCAAACAAAAACCTAACTGGATTAGTACAATTAATGGGAAAATGAAAGTTTGAATATATAAACTGATATTTCCTACTGACACACTACAGCAAAAGACAGAAATAACCATTTTTTAGCTGGTGAAAATACCAGTGTTCTAATAATTTTGACCACCACTGTAGGCTCTTTGAGGAACTTTATTTTTAAGAATATAGGTAAACTTTATTTGGTTACCACAAGTGTATTTGTGTTGCAATTTTATATTACATTTATATACAACTAATGACAATTTCCCTTATCATACACATTCCACGTTTACCATCTTTAATCTTTCATAGCTGAATCACCAGCCAGGTAAACCCACTGTTGCCCAAGTGAAGTGGCTTGTCTCGCAGGTGAATTGGGAAAGACTGTGGTATTCCCAGCTGCGTCCCATTCTCACTGAACGCCAGCCAGGAAGCCGTGGGAGTAGGGCCGTTCGAAAAGTGAGACACATTCGATTTAGTCCTATCAGACTGGATTTTAGTTCAGTTAAATCTCAGATCTTACTAAATATGCTCTAATTTATTCTGTGATCCTAGCACATCTTTTCTCAACTGCGTTCTCTTTCGGCGGACTGGTCTGTAGAAGTGGACTCCTTCATCTCAGAAACCCCTCGTGGCCCTGTTAGCTTCTCTAATGTCCTGGCCGTGTTGGACCCAATGGCTCCTCGCCGACTGCTTCTGGCTTGTCACTATGATTCCAAATATATACCTTCAGATCCTAGTGACCCACAGAAGGTGTTTGTGGGCGCTAGTGATTCAGCCGTGCCTTGTGCTATGATGCTGGAACTGGTCACCGCTTTGGATCCACACCTCAGAAAGCACAAGCAGCTGGTAAGACAAAATGTTAAACCTCATTTCAAGACTGTTTTCAGAGGTCATTCGTTTACCAACTAAATTTGGAGACATATAGCACCACCAGCTCATAAATACACACTGTTCTGAGATGAAGAGAGTGGCTCATGTCTCTGAGGAGGTCATTTAAGCTTTTTTCACACTCGTGAATAGCCGCAGTGCTGTAGAAGTCAGTTCTGTTGATTAACTTGTAATATAGCCAAGAGCTACAAAACACTGCATGACTGGAAGGGGTTTAGATAAGAAGAGAAGTTCCTCACAACCTACATACAGCAGCAGAGGTAGAATAACAGATTTTTTGGTTTTCTCATCTTTGGGGACATGCAATTGATTTTATATTTTTGCACAGAATGAAGCATCTTCCTGTGCAGGCCAGATGGTAGGAAGATTGCCATGGTTTTAAATGAAACTAAATCCTTATTAAACAGAAGCAACAACTCCTGGATTGGAATCATGATTGATTTTTGGGGGATTTGATTGACTGTTCGCTTTCTGTTTTTTCTTCAGAAGATGTCGAGGGTGACGCTGCAGTTGGTGTTCTTCGATGGAGGAGAAGCTTTCGAGCAGTGGTCCCAGACAGACTCGCTCTATGGTTCACGGCACCTTGCAGACTCCATGTCCCGCATTCCTCACCCTCCAGGTTCTGAACAAACCACGCTGCTGAATGCCCTGGTAAGTCAGTGTTGTTGTATATGTGTGTGTGCATTAGTTTTTAAAGACAGAGTTCATTTTGTCATCATTTACTAACCTCATGTTTCTTTAGCTTTTTGTTTGTGAAACACACACTAATGAAATGTCCATACAATGAAAATCAATGGGGTCCAAAACTGACTTTAACTAAATAATACAGAGCATTCTTGAAAATGTCTATTATATTCTACAGAAAGTCAAATAGCTTTGGAATAACATATGGCTTTTCTATCCCTTTAAGTATTTATAAATCATAAATATATGATATTTGCAGGATCTCCTTGTTCTTTTGGATCTTATTGGTGCCCCTGAACCCATGTTTGTGAATCACTTTGAGAACACAGCTCGCTGGTTTGACCGCCTTATCGCTGCTGGTGAGACTGATTTGACTTTCCATTAATACTAAGGTATCCTGGTTAATCATTAATGGCCGTAAAGACTCTTAAAACTAATGTTTGATCTACAGTGGCTTAATTTAGAGTAGACACACTATAAACCACTTGCTGTAAAAGGAAGTACCATTTATTGAGTTATCTATGTCTACAATATATGCAGTGCTTAAAATTAACACCTGCTAAATGCATTCGAAAATTACTAGACAATTTGGTAGATTATGATTAATAAATTATAATGATATTATTTGTGCTACTGTAGTTTTGGATGTCAGTGGAGGAGAGGCTTCAGTATTATGACAGCTGACTTATTAAACAATAAGAAAAACAGTATCAGTGAAGTTCAGCAATTAATTAGCAATATGTAACACAATTTAAAATGCTAATAAATTATAATCCTGTTATGAAAATTATAATTATAAGGCTTAAACATAGACCCAGTGATAGGTAGTTTATATCCACCCTCTGATTCCTCGATTTATATATCTGCTTTTTTAAGAGAAGAGACTTCATAATTTGGGGCTCCTGTCTTCCCATCCCAAAGAGCAGACCTATTTCATTAAGGATGTGAATATGGGACCAGTTGAAGATGATCATACTCCTTTCCTTGAGAGAGGTGAGACCATAGATTACTTTGACAAGCAGAAATATCTACGCATACACACATATCTCCATTCCTAATCTTATTCTGATTTGTTCTTTGATCCTTCACTGGCTGCAGGAGTTCCAGTGCTGCACATAATCGCTACACCGTTCCCTTCCTTCCTGCACACGATGGAGGACACAGCGGACAAGGTTCACAGTCACACTGTGGAGAATCTCACCAAAGTCCTTGTGGTCTTCCTAGCTGAGTATCTGCGGCTCTAGGATGCTATAATACTGCATCCAGCCACATCCGTTGTGGATCGGTCTATACCTCAGCTGCACTGCTTTAGGATATCTAATATCAGTGACTGTTCTCAGAGATACGTGACGTACTGTATACTCTCAGGCTGCCGTTCTATATTCTGACATATGCTTACCGTTGGACTTTCTGTCATGTTAGTCAATCGGTATCGTGCCTTCAGATAGTTTTGCTATCTAGTAATGCACTGTATAGACAAAATATATTATTATCTGTGCCAAAAAAGGTTTACATGTTCAGTCATCTATTTAATAACTGTGCAAGAAAATCAATAGAATGCAAAGTAGATACTTCAAGCTCAGGAATGGATGTGAACCTGATGCTATGTAAGAGATTATTAAACTATGCACCACTCTCAAGCTCTATAATGCTACAACAGTTCTGATAAACCTCTACATTTAACCTCGCAATAATTTTGTCAAGTTAGCAGTCTGTAATCTCTAGTAGCTAAATGTTCAATCACATGTTAGTATAGATAATAGAATTTTCTAACAGAGATCGGATCGCACACTTAAATGGCAAAAAACTTGAGACTTGACTGGACTGGTAAGCAAATGACTGGAGACTTTTTCCAAATTAGGAACTCTTTAGCTTAACATTTATTATTTTGTCTCAGAATAATGCAACAATTTTTAGATAAAAACCCCTGAAAATGAATACTTATTTCTCAGTGGGCATTACAGAAAAATAACATATCTCTTGTAGTGAATACAGTAAATTGCATAAAATATGTAAAGTATGTCCTTTGTCATTTGTCAAACTCTATATACTTTATTTAAATATAAAGTATTTAATTATCTTGTAATTAAAAATATGTAAATTGTCCTAAACAAAATTTAACTATTTAAAAAAGAGTAAGATTTTTTTAAAAGAGTTGAGACTTCAACTTGACCTTGAAGACTTGATTTCTGAAAGACTTGAGACTTGCACCAATGACTTGAATAAGTTAATATGTCTATTTTATACTGTGTTTTTTTTTTTTTTTTTTTGTCTTCAGTATTTTTTAGTTGCATAAATAATATGGACGGATCTCTAGTCGATGTCTAAATAAAGAATCTTGAATCATTGAATCTTGTCGTCCTCGTCTTGTGTGTCGCTATACAGCCTGGACGCTAGGTGGCAGTGTACCCGGCGTTTACAGCGTTTCATGACGTACGTCAGCACACCAGTTACATGCACACGCGCACACGCAGCGCAGGTCACGTCGGGAACTACAGTTAAACATGATTGTCCTGTCACTGTCAAGACGTTTTATAACTTACAATATATAATAAACGGCTTCGATGAGTCTGACTGTTATAACAATTACCAATGACATTACGTGCCGTAAATAACAAGGTAGGGAGTAGTCATTATTTTTCAGTCTGTTCATATGATGTTATTTTGACGTGAAATTTCAAGAAGTTGTGTCAGTGTCCAGTAGTTTGGTTTGCTGTAAATCCAAAACTGTTTTAAATATCACGTTTTCCATTCTACGTAGAAAATGTTTGTGTTTGGTAAAATCGTCTCGCAAAACATAACAATTTAGGATTTAGATTATAAAAATATATGAATGTATATATTGAATATATCATACTTACACAGTTTATTGATCGAGTGCATTTAGCCATTTGTATTACACATTTTCTGAAATATTATGTTTAACTATGCAAATTAGAAATTATCTAATTACATATGCACTATTATCCATACAAGATCAAAAATTAAAACACTGAATAAAGTTCAAAAGTTGATTGTTGACGTTACGGTTTAATAAAAATAATTTTATAAAAATACACGTAATATGTAAAAATGCATTTGAATGATACATGGAACCTTCAGAATATCAATTAATGATCTTTAATGTAAGTTTTTATGAAACATAATTCAAAGCATTTATTACATTATGTTCTTTCGCAGGCTGAGGTAATCACTGTCAATCCCGCCAAGACTGCTGTGAGTTTATGATCCAGCACACTATGGCACGCCATAGCAAACTCCAGAAACAGGTCTTATCCCTGTATAGGCAGTTTCTGCGTGCAGCTCAGGACAAACCGGGCTTCATACCGAGAATACGAGATGAATTCCGTGCCAATGCTGCCATCAAGAAGACTGACGTCATGCACATAGAATATTTGTATCGGCGAGGCCAACGCCAACTCGAACTGCTTAAAGATGTTAACACTAAACAACTTGGAACATTCAGCAAGTCTAAAGAGGACAGTTCATAGCAACCTATATAATCATTACTGTATTCACATATTTTACAGAATGTAAATACATACTGTTTTTTTTTTTTGGGAAATCACCTCAATGGCTTCAGTTGGAAAGACCAATAAGACTTTCTCTCTTCTCAGGGAAACTTGTATTGGGAGTTAAAGCTAGATAACATGAACCCATTGAAGTTTTAAATGCTATTTATGTACATTAACTGTACATATTTTTTTGCTGCTATATGAGTATTGTCATTTTTGAAGTGTGTCTGCTAGATTATGTAGTGTTAAGATCAATATAATGAAATGTTTTGTCTGTTGGCAATATACTTTTGAAATGATTCAACACAATTTTGACCGTTTTTTTTTTTTTTTGCTATAGTGCCTCTGTCCTGTTGAAATTATTCTTGATGTTACCAGTTGTACTCTGTCTATGGGTTCACACTGTGGTAAGAAATAGAAAATGTTTTGATGTCTAAATAATGACTTGTCTTAGTGCTGAAGTATATGCATGTACTGTAAGAAACAAATTTGAAAAGTCAAAATACAATTTTGGGTGAATTTATAGTTATACCCCAAAGCTAAAATGTTTATTTTCACCCAGATGTACTCATCTTCATATTTTGTTCCAAACCAAAAAAAATGAGGACTAGAATGTCAAATCTTAGATACGAAATGTTATAAGTTTGATGTTGAATTTTGGTTAATGATATCATGGTCAATTGTTTTATACATATGCAGACTTTCTTTTAAAGGAATACTTCACCCAAAAATCAAAATTCTGTCAGCATCTACTCCCCCTCAAGTAGTTCCAAATCTGTATGAATTTCTTTGTTCTTCTGAACACAAAGGAAGATATTTAGAAAAATGTTTGTAACCAGGCTGTTTTGGTCACCATTGACTTTCATAGTAGGAAAAAAAAAATACTATTGCCGGCAATGTTGACCCAAAACAGGCTGCTTACAAATTTTCTGCAAAATATCTCCATTTGTGTTCGGCACATCAAAGAAACTCGTACAGATTTGGAACTACTTGAGGGTGAGTACTATTCCTTTAAAATCCCCCGTCCTCTCTTATATCCAAAAGGAATATTTATTTAGGTTTAGTTATTAGTTATAATTATTTATGTTTTTAATGTATTGGAATTGTATTCAGTTTTATGTTAACTGAAGCTTAGAATTTTATTCAAAGAAAAAATAAAGTAAGTAATGACTTGCCCGTCCAGAAGTGGGCGCAATTGCGAAATAAAATCTTACTTCTTCGGAGGAAGAAGAACAAGCTATGTAAACAGGAAGACCATGTCAGTGGTGTCACAAAAGCAAACAACGAAATATTAGCGTTTACTTGTTAAGTTCATAGTTTGCTTGTTAACAATAGTCTCGTACAAAAGGAATACGCACTGAGTTTGTTTTCCAAAGATTAAAAAAATGGCAGAGGCAAACGGGATGACAAATAGCCAGTTGATTCAGCAGGTTGGTGTCAGTTCCTGAATTCCTATTTATTCATGAAATCCTATCTCAGCCTCGTTACTTATTCATTATTATTATTATTAAACCTAGTGTAATTTATTTAGTGAAATATGAACTGATTAGTACGAACACAGAAACAAGCGTGTTTTAATGTTTCTCTATGGTCATGGTGTCATGGTCTCTGTGTCCGGCTGCAGTTGGCTCTTCTGGGCTGGATGAAGACAGACAGTGTTCAGTGTAAGGAGCTGTTCACTGCTCTCACTGGGATGCAGGTGGCCCGTGAGCTTCTGGACAGAGTTTCTGGGCAAAGACAAATAGATGCTTACAAGGTAAGATGTATTGTTTTTTCTTGACTTTACAAAAAGTATTGTGGTGTTTGTAGGGTTCAGTGGCACTTTAATATAGAGCAGGCCTAGGAAAAATGTAAAACTAAATCACCTTTTCAGCCTCATTCCCAGAGTTATCTCTGCCATGAGAACAAATTGTGTGACTAAATACAAATAGAAATGCATACAAAGAATATATAATGCATGCAATACTCTTGTAGTAATAGTTGTAATATAGAAATTATATGAGTTGAAAAATGTCACATTTAAAGTGCATAATGAACATTATTTAAAATGTGAAGACTGTTTGAGTTACAGCCTAATATATATGTAAAATGTGCTATATATGGATAGATTCATTTGATTATAAGTCTATTAATGTAACATTTTAAAGACTTTTCAGAAAACATAGTTTAATCAAATGGGCAATAAATAATTGTAAATGATTTAATAATTTACAAATATGTACATTCAGAGTTTTTGGGACCAGTATTTTATTTCTTTGTTATAGAAAAGAAAAAAAGATAAATACTCGTGTAAAATTTATCAAAATTGACAAGACATTTACATTGTTACCAAGTGTTGCTAGTAGTGCTGTTTTTTGAGATATATATTAATTAAAAGACCATAAAAAAAATGATCACACTAAAATGTGATTAAAAAAAATGTTTACAAACATAATAAGAAGAAATGTTTGAAGAATCATGCACTGAAGAGTAATGTCTGCTAAATTTAGCTTTGCCATCACAGGAATAAATTACATTTAAAATGTAATATTTAAAAGACAAATATTATTTTTTTAATATATGATCAATTAATTTTGTTTAAATTATAATTATAATAAGATATTAATTATAGTAATATCTCACAATATCTCTGTTTTACTACATTTTTGATCCAATAAATGCAGTCTTACTGAGCATAACATTTCTTTAAAACAAACCTAAGGTTTAAAAAAAATGTTGGTTTTCACCCCTATGTACTTCACAGTTTGTGTATATTGTGTTGTTTCATACCATACTGAGTTGTATATTGTCTTTTAAGGTTAATATTATAGAAATAATTAAGTATGACAAATGCCTTGTGAATGCTACATCACAATCAAAACAATCGAATCCTTCTTTACGTCAATTTTAATTCAAGTTCTAGAATGTATTACAGAAAACATCAGACAAACATTTGTGACGTGCTGCTCTGCTTTCAGAGGGAATGTATCCAGAGCATAGCTGAATATGTGAAGAAGAATCCCAGGGCTTCTCAGCGAGAGCTCAATGCTGAGGTTGAGAAGAACGTGCTGCTGTTTGCCTCAAGAGTTCAGGCACTAAATACTGGCCTCTGAAGTTTACTGAAACAAAATATCTCTCCTACTTATTTCTGTCTGCCTTTCTCTTTTTGTACGTTGACACATGTATCCTACTTTATCTAAACCTTAATATGCTGAACATGCTCGTTTTTTGTTTTTCATTTTTCATATTTTTGTATAATCCTTGTTGTGAACAACATGTCATCCTTTATTGTTTTTTATGGTATATAGTACTACACCGATTATTTTTTAACATGATTCCACCTATAATTAAATTATACAAACATACATCATACAACTTGAGCTTTTATATTTAAACTATAAGACTTTGATCTTATATTTCAAACCTGAAATAAAGGTGCTCATATCCAGTCACTGTGTTGTTAAAGTGTGTTATACATATGTAATGTTGAACGACGACTCATTTACAGCAGGCCAGTTTGGAGAGCGCTGATTTTAACACATCGACAACAAAGAAAGACAAAGAGAACGCTCAGGTGGATGAAGAGAAAAGAGAGAGGAGAAATACGAGGAAAGAGACAGACTCCATAATGAGCTTTTGGGGCGATCACTATATTCATCACCCAGCACCTGTGATGAATTACATTATGCAGATCACACTTCTCAGATCTCTTGATGACTTTAAAGACAGTGTAGCACTCAGAGCCCAGACCCATGATTAGTGCTGCTGCGTTTGGAAACGCAAGACATGGCTTTTGCTGTCTTTGCCAAAACACTTGTCTTCTGATGAGGACAAAGTTTATGAATAAAATACCACACACTCTTTTGATATAGCGCTTGTCTGTCTCCACTGCACCTGGGCACTTACAAGCAATGACCAGTACTCTAATGATGGGGGAATACAGTCTTGTGAGCTGGCAACCAAGATGAAAGGCAAGGGTGGGCTGGTCAGAGAGAACAAAGCAATATCGTCTCAGCCATCTAAGCGCATCTCACAATAGAAAGAGAGTACCATGGCTATATTTTTGTCTGTCAACATCAAACAAAGCAATATTTTAATGTCAGCAAAGCAACAGGCAAATGGTGGTCTGTCAGTTGTTTAACGCTTTTAAAGTGTACTTGTGTTGGATGTCCTTGAAGTTGCATTTTCAGAGAGAGATGATTAGGGGGTGATTTGTGAGTGTTTAGGTATTTATCATGACAGTCAGTAAGAAATAAATTACCATGGTAACTATAATTTGCATGGGAATGCCAATAGGCTACTGATGTTTTTTCTTGTTATGGCATAACATGTATTGTGGTAAAAATGGCTTTATATCAGCAACTGTTGAAAATACATGTAAACTAAGTCCGCCTTCCAATGTCTATGTCGCCTCTCTGAAGATTATAAGGTTTAGGGCTTTAAGCCTGAAATCTTAGTAAATGGCAGTAATCAATACAGTGACTCAGATTTATAACCTAGAGAGCTGCCTATCTAGACAGCCTTGCTAGGCAACAAGGGCGTTTGGATCTTGTACGGATCTTTTTTTTTCTTTTAGAAAAAAAATTGCAGTCTGGTATTTCGTTTATAAATGAATTGGCTTTTTTAAATTGAGTCTTTTAAAAAGTGAACTCGTTTTTCACTGCTCTCATCGCCTGACTTTAGGAGTGGATCTAAATAGGCCTGTAAGCGTTTTCTATAATGTTCACACATTTTTTTCCCCCACAAAAAAGGCAATATTAGTCCAAATAAATATTCCTAAAAAGGTTGGCTAGTAGTTTCTTGTCCCCTTAAATAGCTAAAGATAATACGTTATTTAATCGATTAAGTGAACGATTTAGCGATTCATAATTCACAACACCGAATGAATCAGTGAAAAAAATATTTTAGGATTCGAATCAGTGCAATAGCCTACATAACTATTACCTCTATAACGTTGCTCGGCTGCTCGATACATTCAGTCTCTCTCTCTCTCTCTCTCTCTCTGTCTCTCTCTCTCTCTCTCTCTCTCTCTCTCCCTCTCTCCCTCTCCCTCTCTCTCTACTTCTCAGCTGCATCATTCAATCACGCACTGCCAAGGATTCACACTTGCCAGGAATAAACGGCGCCTATTAAGTTTATCTAAATATTTCCACCACTTTCCATTAACATAGCAATATGGTTTGGAGGGCTACAGTGACATCAACGGCGCTCTTCGTCAAATTTTAAATATCAAATCAGGTACGTAACCTTTTCACAAATCTAAAAGTTTGTTTGTATTCATTGTCACCCAAATTAGATAAATACTGCCTGACAGTTTCAAAAAATAGCCAACCATGTGTGTTGATAGTAATCAGAGATGTAATTCATTTTTAATAATTTGCCTTAATAATAGTGCTATTAAAACAACAACAACAACAACCCAGAAATTAAAATGTAGAATATGTGTATAATAAAACAATGTTCTATTCTGTAGTACTGTGTACATGCTAAATAAAAAAAATAAAAAACAATTAGATAATCAAGATCCAGTAAGATTTTATTTTATAATTCTTTTGACATAAGTTGCAATATATGTTGTTTGTTTTGTTTTGTTTTGAGCCAGCTCAAAGATGATTTCACATAAAGACCACAGCATTATTACTGACTGGTGCGGCACCAGCTATACTTGGACAGCGAGATGGGAAAAGATAACAATCTTGCACTTGCCTTCCTACTGTTACCTGCTAACCCAAAAGGTGCATCTGGAGGTCTTATTTGCTGGACCATGTGTCATTTTACCTGATAACCTTGCTTTTTACAATGCTGCCATTAGAGAAAGTGATGCGGTTATGAGTCCAGAAGAATGTTAATGGACATGAAGAACTTTGTCCAGTACACTCTTGACCTTCATTTTTTAACTATATCTGCAAACAAGAGCAACAGAGTTTTCATGTGACTCTATACGTCTTCTAAAGCACTAGTATATGGTTGTGTTTTGATTGTGAGTGAGCGTTTCTTGTGTCTGTGTTAGTGGCTTTGCATGTTTGCCTGTTCTTGTCATTCCCTGCTGGTGATCAAGTCATGCCACGTGGAAGAGATGTGAGCAACAGCTGTTGCCTCCCACTTCATCTGAATGAAGACAATGCCCGTTTTGGCTTGTTGGCTGCGCTCATCCTCCTCTACCTGCTGTGTGGGGCGGTGGTGTTCTCCGTACTCGAGCATCCCTCTGAGCTGCAGGCACACCAGCGCTGGGACCAACAGCTGGCCAACTTCACCGAGCAAAACAGCATAAACCTGAAATCCCTACATGTCCTGCTAAAGCAATATGAAGAGGCCTTTGCGGCTGGGATCCGTGTGGACAAACTTAGGCCCCGCTGGGATTTCTCAGGAGCCTTCTACTTTGTTGCTACAGTGATCTCCACTATTGGTGAGTTCATACAAACTCATCTATGAATTCATATTTGTGTAAGTGTAAAGAATTTACAGAAGTCATAGTTTACACTGGGTAATTTAATGGACTTACAAGGTTATTATTTCTTCTATTAGTTTATATATTTGCTGGGAATTAAACTCATGACCATGGCATTGTTAAGCTACATGCTGAGTTTTTATTCACTAAAGCTAAAATGATTAAAAAATATATTTAAAAGAATAAAATAAAATATTAAATATTAAACATTTTTTATTCAACTAGTTGCCAAGAAACAAGATTTCTAGTTGTTTAAAGTTGAAGTGCTAAAAACTAAAACTGAACTAAAATAACTGAAAATTAAACAAAGTAAAACAATAAAAGCAACGTGAGGGCAAGTACAGTAAATTATAACAATTTTCTAAAAATAATTTTTATTTTATTAAAAAGATACCAGAAACCTTATTAAAAAAAAATAATATATAGAATATCAAAGTCACTAAACACTGGTCAAAGTCTAACAAACACACACTTCTATGGCAAACAAAATATTTCCCATATGCCATAACTTTAATTTCCAATACTTATTTCCATCTTGCCCCACCTCAAGATGCTTGTGGAAATTTGTTGCCAAACGTTACTTGTAGTGCTCATATTGAATGTCCAAAAGCATAAATTAGAGTTTGTAAGCTTCATTCTTTGTGTTCCACAGAAGACATAAAACCATAGCAGTTTGGAGAGACATGATCTTTTTTTGAATAGAAATGAATCCATTGGAAATACATCAACAAAACAGAACCTGTTTCCTATCTCCTTCCAGGCTTTGGCATGACCACTCCTGTCACCGTTGCAGGTAAGATCTTTCTGATATTCTACGGACTCCTTGGCTGCGCAGCAACGATCCTCTTCTTCAACCTCTTCCTGGAGCGCATCATCACGATGTTGGCCTACATCATGCGCTGGTGTCACGAGCACCAACTGCGCCGCTCCGGCGTGGGAGGAGAGGAGGCCAGAAGTGAGGACGACAGTCTGGAAGGCTGGAAACCATCGGTCTACTACGTAATGCTCATTCTGGGAATCGCCGCAGTGCTGATCGCATGCAGTGCGTCTGCTCTGTACTCTGCCATGGAGGACTGGGACTACTTCGAGTCCTTGTACTTCTGTTTTGTGGCCTTCAGCACCATAGGCTTCGGGGATGTGGTGAGCAGCCAACGGGAGAGCTACAAAGCTCAAGAGGCCTACCGTCTCGGCAACTGCCTCTTCATCCTCATGGGTGTGTGTTGCATTTATTCCCTGTTCAATGTCATTTCCATCATCATCAAGCAGACGCTCAACTGGATCCTCGGCAAACTGGACTGCAGCAAGGCTCAGTGTCCCTGCCGCGGTCGTCCGTACAGAAGACGAGGTCGGTCCTGTTGTTGCTGCTGCTTTCCACGAATTCCCAACCAGAGGCACAACCACCACCCTCCGCCGGGACATTCCCGGCAGAGGGCTCAAAAACGCAATGCTGTGCACCCTGCCCCGGCGAACGAAGCGACAGGAAAACGCTTCACTAATGCATCAGTGGAAACAGTTTGTGATAGTGAGACTGATGCTGGCTTAGGACCAGATGGAGGTTATCTGACAGGGCGCAGACTGTCTGGAGAAATGATCTCAGTCAATGACTTTATGGCCAACAAGGTTTCTCTGGCCATTCTACAGAAGCAACTCTCAGAGACCGCTCATGGTAATCCAAGACAGAGCCATGTTCGCCAGAACGGCTTCTCCGGTGGAGTGGGTGCCTTTGCTATCATGAATAACCGCCTTCAGGAGACAAGTGTCGACAGGTAGCTCGGTTATACAAAGATAGCATTGGATGTTGAACATTATCAAAAGATGGCTTTATGAAGGCTGGTGTTCTATTCGGAACTGAATTGAGAAGGGCTTCAAAATTCCTGAATCTGAATTGGAGTTAAAGAACTAGAAATGAGATTCACTTCAAAATGAAAATTCTGTTATCAGTCAGACTTCGGTTCATTTTCAAAACACAAAATATAAAGATTGTTAATATTAATCATGTGGGGCTAAAGTAGCCTAAAGTAAACCTGCTCATCAAATAAATCGATCATATCACTTCAGGAGACTTAGAATAATCCACTCAATTCTCATGGATAGTATTTACTCATTGAATTTTTTTTTTTACATATTCTTGGTGACAGTGACTCTTAATGGAGGAAAAGAAATCTCAAAGGTTTCAATAAAATTATTTTTATTTGTGATTCAAAGATGAAGGAAAGTTGTCATAAAATAATGGTTGCTATCCCTTTAAGACAAAAATTGAATGTTGGCTTGACAAAGCCTTAATTTAAAGTTATGAGGGGAAAAAAAGTTTGAAGTTTCATAGGTTTTATTTTCAGATAGGAAACAGACATATGTTTAAAATGCCACATAGAATTTGTAAACTTAATTGCATTTAATTTAAATATTTCATCACATTTCGTAAATCAACTTCTGATGTCAAGGTTTAACACTTTTCCCAAAAATGAGTTCTCTGTACTCACAATCAAGTGCAGTTAATTCCTCTCTTATGTCATTCCAAACCAATTTACTATTCAACTGTTTGGATAGTTTAATTAAAATTCACATCACTTATTAAACAACAGCCTGTTCTTCAGTTCTGAATTTACCCCAACCTAGCAGAGGTTTCAGCATTTACCGCATGCTATTAACGATGTAAACTGTATACACTATTGTTAAACACAGTAAAGAGCAAATTAGATCAAATTAAAATAGCCCATTTACCTCTGTAGATCACAAGGACGGTGAATGTTAGCATTTATGAATGGCTTCGTTCTGAAGAGAAGACGGCCCTCAATTTTTTTTAACATCATTATAAACAAACCATGTGATTTTAATGGTAACATCACTTCTCAGAGTCACTTTGATGCTTAAGTGATTGGCCGGTGTGGTGAGCAATCACACTGTGCCTGTGGAGAGATCCTTTAACGGCTCTTCACGAAAACAGACTGATTTTCAAGAGCCAGGCAGATGTAGCCATGGCACTTACAGAGAGACAGTCCCGGAGGAAGACATACAAGTGTCAAATCAAAGGAAGATGGTCAGTAATATTCATTGTTTAATCGTTTCTATCAAGCTGCCGCCAGTATTGATGGTCTTAAGAAACAAATGAATACAAATACGTGCAAATAGACTTTTAATGTGATAGTATCATGATCATCGGTCATTTAAGAGACAAACCAAGTCGTGTATAGATTCTGTAGATATTGTATATTGTAAACAAAAATATACTTATTTGTTAAATATTTATTTTGGTATCAGCATTTATGTGTTACAAATGTAATAGCTATACTCACGTACTTTATATCCATGTAACAACAGCCCGTCGTCATTTATAGCTTTTTAAATATGTTTCGGAGTGTGATATAAATACAGGGTTTTTAAACGGTGTTAAATAAGAGGCGGGGCTCTACTGCCCCCTTCAGGGTGACAGTGGTACTGCTTGATGTTGTGGAAATCTGAGCTCACACACACACACACACACACTCACAAAATGTACGCCTATAATTACCTAAAGGCCATAAAGTCTCTTTATGTAGCAGGACAGATATTAATAAACTGAAATCTCACCAATAGCTTGATCTGTTTATTTTTATTACTCAACCTTTAACCTTTATGTTAGCACAAATATTGCACAAGATCTGTAAAATGTGCACAAAGATCATTACACAACATTTGCTAGTCATTAGGAAATATCTCAGTAATATTACACACTTATAGATTGGCATAATTTCAAAGAGGTCAGTAAGGCAACACAGTACAGATCATGCAAACAGAGTAGAGCGTATTACAGGAAACAACTATTCAAGAACAGGAAAAGTTGCACTCTGTGACCATATATTGAGCCTGTATAAACCAACATGTAAAAGTGCTTGTATTTAATAGAATTGGCTTTTTAGAGATATTAGCATTTCCTTAATTCTTAAAGGAATAGTTGACACAAAAATGAAAAATGTTTTACCAAACCTGTATGCTGTTTTTTTCATCCTTTTTATCAAACATAAACACAAAGATGTTTTTTCTAGTCAAACAATTGTGACCATGCTTCAAAATGAACTAAACAGTAAAGGCAAGTAAATCATTTTTGGGTGAACTATTCCTTTAATGAGCCAGCAAGCTTGTTCCTCAAAAGTCTTTTTTATTGTATCAATTTAAAAACCTTGTTATATGCCAAGCCTGAAGAAAGTCTCAAAGGTTTGCTGTCACTGCTTGAACACATTACCTGAGTATTGTTGATTGTAAGACTCACTGAATACATTTGGTAAGGAAAATACTGAACGTATCACAATCTAAAGAGTCAAAGTTATATACAGTCATTATTGTCCTGCATTGTGGCACAGCATTGCTTTTTGTAAGTTTTGTCATTCAAAAAGAAGTAATTTCTTTAGTTTGCTGTCCATAAAGATCTTTCTCATTTTTTGAGTTGAAAACACAGAAAACTTATTTACTTCTTTCTCAATCTAGCACATCCATTAAGTGTTTATGTCAGATGGACTCTAATTGGCATCTGTAGGACTGAGTTCCTGAAAAGATACAAATGACAGGAATATTAAAGTTAATGTTCCCAAATGACAAAAACATTTTAGCAAAAAGTATATGGGTAGTTTACAAATTAAAATCAGACTGTCCTATTGTGTTACATAGCAAAAATGTAGAAAAAATAATACATTTTCCAAATAGCATGTGAGAGGTTTATCTTAGATTTTTTTCTATTTGTTGCATTTTTTTACAGTTACATTTTTACACACACACACACACACACACACACACACACATATATACACACTACCATTCAAGGCTGCATTTATTAGATTAAAAATCCAGAAAAAACTGTAATATTGTGAAATATTATTTCAATTTAAAATAAC
>JAUCMS010000048.1:4826379-4841961 GCA_032357445.1 Enteromius radiatus
AGTTTCATTTTAGGTGTCCGGTCATTTTAGACCGGTAGGACCATGAGTGTGATTCTGAAATAAGGAAGGCACAAGGGGTAAAGAAAGTGCCTGTACCAAGCAGACACTTGAATCTGAGAAAAGCTACATGTACCTGGACATTTCTCAGCAGCACGAGGGTGGATATATCATTCCTTCAACTATCATTTAATATTTTGATGTTTTTCTAATCTGTTGCTACAGCATATGAGTATCATTTAATAAAGTGCATTACATTTAAGCATTTTATAAGAATATATTAACTCTATATTGATAAAAATTAAAAACTACTGCATTATTCTATTTATAATGATGCATTTAAATATTTCAAAAGATTATTTACATTTAATTTATGCATTGTTGGTCAATAAACCAAACAGAATTAAAGCTTGATATTCAATATGCACTTACTTGCTCTGAAGGCCGCCCCCTGGTGGAAGTCCAGGAATCACTGTGGAAGCCAGTACTGTCAGAACTGACAGCAGATCAGGCTCATCACCTCTTGCGCTCAGCTCCTCAAATATCTCTGTCAAAGAAACATGACAATGATTGACTTCCTCACGCAGGGCGCTAGAGGACCATTTACTTTACCCATTATATGACTTCACGATTTGAAAGGATTGGAATCTTCAGTCATGTAAATCTAAAGAGCAACCTCCAAATAAGCTTGGTTTACCAGCTACTTTGGACTCCAGAAAGTCCTCCAGCTCGGCCTCCTGGTGCAGTGCTTCAGGTGATAGCTGGGGGGCGCCAGGAAAACAAACCAGAATGATGCTGATGTTATCAAGGCTCCCCTGTTAGAAAAACACGCAGATGAGACACAAAAAAGGAAGGGTAAGTTAGCTGTGCTAATGATGCGTCTGCTAAACGATTTAATCGCTAAACTCAGCAGTATCGTTTTCCTCTGATGATTCTTTAGATAGGCAGGCACTAAGGTGATGCTGTCAGCCAGTCTTGAGGCTTGTGTTCTAAGGACAACTACCTCACGTTGATGATTAAGTAGATTGGAAATGGTGACGCTAATGCAGACCTTATCCTTCATTTCTAAGGGATGTTGTTGGTTGTGTATCCCTACATGGCACAATGCTAGGCAGAATGCTGTAATCTCCTCACACCAAGGCTAAAAGTAGTTTATCCCGATGCAGCTTAGTGGCTGAATACAGCTTCACTTTGAGATGGTGGTCGAAAGTGCAGACCTGACAGAGCAGAGATCTGGCTTACTGCAGAGAGAAAGATGTTGACATTTTCAGGTCAGCACATCCTTTTCTGCAGCCTAAAGGCCATTCTGTATTTATCTTACGTAATGTAACAGTCTGGCTGAAGTCAGCTGTGGATGCCATATAGCATAGACAGAATTTTTTTTTTTTTTCAATATAAATAAAATATATTTGATTTCTGAAGAAGCATGTGACAGTGAAGACTGCAGTGTATTGCGAAATTCAGCTTTGCATCACAGGAATAAATTAAATTTTAAAATATAATCAAATGAAAACTGCCATGGTTCTAGTCCTACAGATGTCAGTCTCAATTTTGTTCAGTCTGTAGTGTAAAAAGCAATAAAAAAAAAAAACCTTAAGCAAAATATGGTCAGGTCAAAATAATGTTTGGTCCCAAATTTTTTCAATTTCACATGTAATCTAATGTATGAATATTTTTAGGGTATAATATGTCACAGTTTACTTTATTTTTCTATCCTGACTGAACTGTAGTGTCCTGCATACACTAGTAAAAAATGTCAAACATTATATCTGGCCTTGTGTCTGAATAATCTTTGTTTTGACTGTATACAGGCCCAAAATATAGTACCATATAAGCAGCTTAAATGTGTCAAAAATACCTTAAATATTTAAAAATAAATAAAGTTTAAAGTGACATAGCATTACTTGAAAAAAGCTGTGAAGTACAGAAATAACCCAAATCTTCAATGTGAAAATAGACTTGAAGTAGAAATCGAAAACTGATTTGCAAAATATCTTGTTCGTACTAACCTTATAGAGGCAAAGGTCGATGACCTGGGAGCAAACCTCTCTCAGGTCTGTGCAGACACGCAGTCGGCTGTGTATGAAGGCACAGAGCTCTTCATTAGTGACAGTGTCCCACACACCATCGCAGGCCAGGACCAGAAACTCATCTGCTGGCGAGCGCTCCACAGCAGACACTTCCGGCTCTGGCGATACCATCTGTTCCGTAACCGGCCGCCACTCGGCTGTCTTGTAACTGAAGTCCCCGAGCGCTCTGGATACCGCCAACGAGCCATTGACGCGCTGCAAAGTCACCGATCCTCCAGCGTTCTCTATCCTCTCCCTCTCGCCGGGGCTGAAGGGCTTGTGGTCTTCCGTCGAGAAGGCCACTCGTCCAGCACGGCACAAGACCGCCCGAGAGTCCCCACAGTTCACGAAGTAGATGTGGTGTGGAGTGATGGCGGTGGCAATGACAGTCGTCCCGCCGCGTTCCCAACCCTCACGGCAGGCCATGGCATGAAGGTGCTTGTCCATGTGAAAGAAGCCCTCCTTGATGCCCTCAGTAACCCTTCCAACATCCTCATCTGCTCTGATCTTTCCTGAGAAGGAAGAGCATGCGTCACTAAATAACAGACAAGGCCTTTCAGTGACTTCAAACAATCACGTTTGCCTGTTTGCAAAGACGAGCCTAAAGGCTTCATTAGAGAAGATTGCAAGGATCAACCATTATGCGACTTCTAATTGCTTTAGAAACGTGTTGTGCACCATAATTAACTTGTCAGAACACCGCTTAATTGGGTAATATTGTTGCTTTGGCTTTAGATGTACAGTAGGTCTACAAATTAATCCAATCTGATGAGATCCTCTTGGATCTAATCTAAAGAGATCAATATGGATTCCCACGTTATATCATTTCTCATCAATCACCACTCAGTTATTAGGCTTGCTGTGCTCTCAAATGACTATTGATGTGCAAATATATGAGCAGTGTTGAGGAGTAACTAAATGTAACCAAATTAATTACAAAATAAATGCAACTGTAATCTGTTACATTTACCGAGAGAAAAAAGGTGTAATTAAATTACAGTTACTTATGAAAATGTTAATGACAAACGGGGTTGCATCTGAATATTTTTCCCGAATTGCATTGAAACCAATGTTTCAGGGGTTAAGGACACAGAATTGGACACATGCTTATTTGAAAACAGTTTTATTTATTGTTTGGTTTTATTTATATGCTTTGTTTTTTAAAATCATTATTGTTTTCTAAGGCATTGTTAGATAACAGTGTTACACAAAAACTTGTATTTCAACACAGCATCATAGCTATTGTTAGGCTAAACTCTTATTTTAAATTATGCAATTAAATTATTATAATCTTAATTAAAGCAATGGAGGATTTGGAGATATCTGACTGTAAGAGTTGAGTACTACTGTAAGGTTACAAGGTTACCTTGCCTGGTTTAAATCTGAAAATGATCAAAGTCATAAAATGTAATCAGTTACATTACTTAGAGTAACTGAAATAGTTGTATTATTAATTACATTTTAAATAGTGTAACTTGTAATCTGTAACCTACTACATTTCCAATTTAGTAACCTTCCCAACTCTGAGTATATACCAAAAAGATGCAAGAGGTCCTGCTGTTTGTAGGACAGCTTGCTGCTCACCTGTGCCCAGGATGTGGTCCAGCAGGTTTCGGGAGCAGTGTTGGGCCACTGCGCTCCCTGCGTGTCCATCATACACCGCGAAGAACCCCCAGTGGGCCAGTTCCCCTCCTAGCTGAGGGAAGCAGTTGTGGAAATCTTCCATGTGGGCCCTCCAACCCTGCATGCTGGCCAGGGCATAGGTAAGCCCCCAGGAGGCACAGCCCTCTTGCATGTGCTTGTCCAGAACCGGTCGGTCCAAGTAGGGGCTAGGGATGACCCCTTCCTCCTCTCCACCCTCTTCGCCTTCAGACAGCTCCCCTGCACCTCCCCCTCGTCCCCCTTTAAAAAAGGAGGTGACCCTTTTCTCGGTCTCCTTCACCAGCTGCCTTACAAAAGCAGGCATTTCCACGCTTCCTTTCCTGGATGTCCTCATGATTTTTTTTTCTTTACTTGTTCAAATCCGTTCACGGCCTCCACCCTGTGTTTGTAGCTCACTGGCTTTGGTTCGGCTGAGCCTTGCTGCTCAGGGCCTTCACAGCATTATCTCTCGAGAGGCTGATTCTGCACCTTGAAGCATCCTCGAGTGGTCTGATGTAGAGCGGTTGATTCTTTCTTCTGTCTCTCTATCCATTGCTAGACATCTCACTAAGATCTAGTCTATCTGTAGTCATAGTGGCTCTTTCCAATTTGATCCACTTTTGTTGCCTTCCTCCTCTATATGTCAGTGATATTCCCTCTCTCTAAGCTTTCTCTCTGTCTGAGCCCCTTATTTTCCTGTCATCGCTCTGATTGGCTGAGCTATTTCTGTGCACCAATCATCTCGCAGTGTCCTCCCTCTTGTTGTACACACCGACATGCAATCCTTTCGCAGAGTGGCTCTCTCTTTTTCATATGTTCAGTGCCTCTCTCTCTCCCTCCCTCGGTTTCTCTTCTTGAACTCCCTCTGTTAATCATCTCTGCTGAACATTTGATAATTTTGGATTACCTAACATGCACAGATTAATGCGCATAACAGATTTTCACAGCAGCCCAGTGAAAGAGAAAGGCTGAGAGAGACTGCACAAAGTACACTCTTCTTAAAAATGTTATGTGAAGGAGATTCAGTGATTCATTTTAAAGAACATGGTTCGCCTGAAGCAGAATTCATGAATGGAATATTTAAATATATTAAACTTGGGAGACTTGATTCAGACAGATTAGTGGATTATGTAAATCAAAAATGCATTCATAAACATTATTACGTAACAGGCTATTTTTGTCTTTTTAACTCTTTTTGTGAGTCTGTGGAATGACGCAAACAAAAATGGCTCATAAATAACTGCGTTTGATGGCAGAATGATCATTACATCAGATGCTTGTAGTACTGACTCATCAGCCTGAAAAAAAAACAATAATATTTTTTATCATGATTACAAAAAATAAAATAAAATAATTAGAATTCATTTCCTAGTCTTTTATAATTTTATATATCATTTATGTTACTTACATAATCATAAATTATAAAAGAATGATCATAAATTATCATACATTATACTTACTATTATTATTATATTATAATTATTATATATTAAACAATTTGATTCAATTATTTTTCAAATACGTTATTAATTATACTGCTCTTATCATTTGTACATATAATTGTGCACACACCCACACACACACACACACACACACACATTTATATCATTATGGGGACATTTCATAGGCATAATGTTTTTTTACTGTACAAACTGTTTTTTCTATGCCTTTACCCTAACCCTACTCCTAACAGGAAACTTTCTGCATTTTTAAAAACATTTCATTATATGACTTATAAGCTTGTTTCTTTGTGGCAACCTGAAAAATGTCCCAACAAGGTAACATTTTACTGGTATTACTATAATTGTGGACACATTTGATCCCCATGTAGTGAATACCAGTACACACACACACACACATATTCAGCTGGGTGTTAAAGGCCAGCACTTTTCACAGCATGCGAGAAGATAAAGCAGAGCACCCTTTGAGGAACGTCAGAATAATTTGCTTGTATCTAAGGTTAGCCATCTCCCTCGAGATGAAGACTTGACTACACACAGACACATGCTGACATCTCAGGTTCCTTAAGCTCTGAACGGGCCATGAGGGAGGATAGCTGTGTATGTGTGTGTGTGTTTATAAAGATGGGGTGTCCAAGTGGTTGAGATATTATTAGGTCAGGCCAACCCCTTCCCGCTGACAACGCTAGGATAGCCAAAAAAAGCCCAGAGGGTTCGTGGAGTGCTGGGAGGAGAGGGGATTTGGTGTGGAAGCAGCAGAAATGGCCAGCAAAGGTGAGAGTCTTCCAATGCGCTAGGATCCAGCTCTCCTGGGCTGTATTGTTTACACATGTAATGTGCTGGTACGTGACTAGAAGGTTGGCAGAAACTGAGTGAGGTGGTGAGGAGGGTGGAGGAGTGTTAGGAGATCAGATTGAAGTTGAGCGGTGTGCACTAGTGGTATATTAATACTGCTGACTGCTCAGCACATCACGTAGGATTCTCAATGGGAGCTTGGCAGGCTGATGGGAAACTGATGGATGGACTGCCTTTAGGATCCGACCGATGCATGACTCTAGGATTTTAAGGCAAAAAAGAAGGAGCCATTGATGTCTGAATGAAGGAGGTGACATCTTCGCTCAGTCTTATTTTGGCAATGCTGGCAGACGTTTCCCCCCGGAGAGATTCAATCTGACCCGGCCATGTTAGGCTGCAATAAAGTGCTTTAGCAGGAGTGAAGGCCACGTGGAAGAGTTTTTATGCAGAGAAGATTTCAGAGGGTTTGGATTGATCTGATAAACGCTTGTTCAGCTTTGCACCTGCATTTGGAGGATAATCAGAATCAACAGCTGTTGGGGTCTATTGGCTTCACAGGGGAAGGGGCGTGTAAATGCACACTGCCATTAGCTGTTAGCCTGTGTTTGTGTCCATGCACTCTCTGACATGACGGCTTCTTGTCCATTTATGTCATATGCTTGTCTCAGAGATGTAACATTTGCACTAAATTACAGCAATTGTACAAAATAATATGCAAATTCTTTGGATTCACGTTTGGTACAGATTAGCTGTTTGACATGTTAGTAATGTGACTAAGCTTTGTTGGACAATGCGGTTTCATTAAGTGTTTCTGGCAGAGATGGCCTTGATGATCATATGTCTTCTTGCTTGTATTTATAATTAATGCTAAATGGAAACCTCTGGCAGCCTTAATACTTTTATTAAATCTAAATTTCAAGTCCTTGACAGCTTTAAGGCCACTTCTGTGGATTTGAGAATTTTTGAATTCCACCTTTTCTTTTCTGTCCTTTGCAGTGTTGTTTTTATATTCCACCGAGCCGTGCTCATCCTCTGTTCAAGAGTTTTCACCCTGCTTCACATTGCCTGACATTCAAGACAAAAATAATCACAGACAATATTTAAACTGACAAAATATTTAGTTTTTTGATACTCACTATGTGCTCTATCCCTTCCATTACTTGTACATTTCTACACAAACAAAGAAGAGCATATTAAAATAGTTCAGCACTGGGTGATTATCACGTGTCGCAATCTCTATTAATAAAATAAAAATACAATTTCTAAATACTTCCAGGTCATCTGCATCACTATCAACAAATGTTGTGTAGACACAGATCACAACTCATTGCTTAAGCTTCCAGCTGAATAACTAAAAAAGGTTGCAGATATTTGTATATTTACATATGCCATCAATTTTGCCATCTTATATTTTCCCCCTTTGTCAAACATGATAAATGACCAGAATGCACATTAAGGAAAAAGCTAAACTTACTTCTTCCTGAATGATTACATTATTTGAAATGGATTGATGCGAAATTAAGATACATATTTTTATTTTCAACAAAGGTCTTGGACAATTTGATGACTTAATTATGATTAATTAATACAACTTTTTACAATATTTATATGCAAATGGACTTTATTTTAATTGATCAAATGAAATGAAATGAAAAAAGCCCAGAGTGAGGCATAAGCTAATTTTTTAATTCTCTGAATTATATGCATTTAGTTATTAATTTTATTTCAATGCTATTAATTTTAAAGCGAACATTTGTAGATTAACTCAAAGATTGGATAAAAATCATTTGTAATTTGATAGTCACAAAAAATGAGCAGACACCCTGTGCAAACATGCATATCTGACCACCCAAATACTCCACCACACATCCCCCCTGCATCCCCCTTAAAGACCAGCTTCAAAGCAGTGCTGCATGGTCATTGCATTTCTCCTTTTTTTCTCTATCTTTCCATCACTCTTTATGTTTATATCCCTGACATTTCACACATCAATTTCTCTTCCCCTCTCTAGTGTTGGATCTGTTATACTGGCGAGATGTGGGGACCACCGGGCTGGTGTTTACAGGTTTGGTTGTGGGTTTGGCTTGTTTGTTCCAGCTCAGTGCCATCACGATCCTGTCCAACCTCGGTTTAGGCATCATGGCCTTCACTCTCCCTGTATGCTTGCTCTACAAAACCATGACGCTTGTCCGCCTTAATGATGGATCCCATCCTTTTCAGTGAGTATGCTGTAAAACAAATACGTTTTACACTGATTTAACCCTAAAGGTGTACCTAATTCTGCTGTTTACAGTAGATGGAGTAGTAGCAGAAGTCTACTAGTAAAATCACTAATTCACTCAACGACGAAACAAGTGCAGTTGTGGTGTGCTATGAAAACAACACTTGTTTGTGTGGTAGTTACAGTCTGCCCTGTTTGCAAGTTGGTTTGAATGGATGACTTGAGTTCATTCATATATCAAGTCGATCGTGAGTTAAAATATTAATTCTTGAGATGCATAACAGATGTGCAGATTTAAAAACAAATATCGAAGGATTTGGCAGGAGTCTGATGGAGGGAAAAGCAACTCAAATAAGTCTGAATTAATACATGTAATCTTTCTCAGCTGGTCCACTTTTCTTTATTAAAAAGGTCATATTTGGATGAGGACCGTACGCTGACAGATGAGGACACAGTTCACGTAGCGGAACAAATCGTTTTGCTGATTGCTACGGCTGTCACCGAGTTGAAGAGGCTGTTCTTCATCGATAGCATCATGGACTCAGTGAAGGTCTCACACGCGTCTTAAATATCTCACCTCTTTTCATGCTTTCACTGCAATTTATGGCCTACTTTCACCACATATGGGGATACTACTCACTTACGTAATTAGTCCCGATATGAACTATTACCGTGTGCTTTCATTCCCAAAAGCAATGGTTCTGTGAGAATAAGTATGTGTGAAAGTAAAGAAATTAGTATTTTGGAAACCTTTATTGTGATAAGAACATACAGTTCTTGGTACAGCAGGGTGCTAGCCATAGATTCAAATTCCCAGCAAACAGAAATACAGATAAAAAAAAATGTTAATGTCTTTAGATAAAAGCATCTAAATGTAAATACAATTAAAAAATCTTAAGTAAAGTGATTTAAAACCATATATTATGCTTTTATCTGAATAATTGTGTTTTATTTGTTTGTGTAGTTTGTTGCGTTCCTGTATTTGTTGACCTATGTGGGGGTCCAAGCCAATGGTCTCACGCTGTTAATGACTGGTAAGCATATCCTGTTGAAAGATTCATTATAAATCACAGCTGACACTATTTTTGACCTAATGTCAGTAAGTAAACAGTGTCAGAGTGCATGGATCATGCCTTATCAAGTGTTACTGCTTTGTTGTGATGATGATATTAACATAGAGTAATTAATTACTTTTGAACAGGTGTGATATGTGCCTTCTCTTTGCCACTGTTGTACAAACTTCAAAAGGTAAATACGTGTGCCTCATTTAGACTTTACATACAGGCCTAGACGCACTTATTATCAGATCTCACTATTTTATGCACGTGTAACCATATAGGTTATTTCATAATCAGCACTTTTTTTTTGTTTCCATTTTTGACAGGAAAGGATTGACAAGATTGTCAAAGCAATCAATACACTTGTAGAAAAAGTCACTGAAATGTAAGTCTTTATCGTTCTGACATGAGCCAGGTAAAAAATAATGAAGCCTACATATTAAAGAAATAGTTCACCCAAAAAAAAGACAATTCTGTTATTATTTACTCACCGTCAAGTAGGTTCAAATCTGTATGAATTTATTTGTACTGTCAAACACAAAGGAAGATTTTTTTGAAAAAAGTTTGTAACCAGGCTGTTTTGGGTCACTACTGACTTCCATAGTAGAAAAAAAACAAATACTAAGGGAGTCAGTGGTGACCCAAAACAGCCTGGTTACAAACATTCTTCCTTTGTATTCAGAAGAACAAAATAAAAAAAAATGCTAAAGGTTTGGAACTACTCAAGGGTGAGTAAATCAAAAATTGCTGATACTCATTCTCAAGCCAGACAAGGTTTCTCATCAGAAAACATTTGGAAAAATGGTGTGAATGGGTGCCATCAGTGTGTGTCCAAACAGCTGTTAAAAACATAACAATAATCCACACGACTCCATTTAAATAATTAATGTCTTGTGAAGTGAAATGCTGCATGCTTGTAATAAACAAATCAAGCAATATTAGAAATAGCAAACTCATATTTTAGCTGGAAGCAACAGTTTGAAGCAAAAAATTATGGATTTGTTTATTACAATCACAGCTATTGCCTACACAAGATGCTAATTGGAAATAGACTTGAGTCCTAGAGCTTACTTGGCACCCGTTCACTGCAAGAAATCTATTGGTGACATAATATTAAATTTCTCTCAAATTGTTCCAATGAAGAAGTGAACTCATCTACGTCTCCAGAATCAGTAAATCATGGGAGCTATTCCTTTAAATGTATCAAACCACATTCATTATGACTTCTTCAGTTAACTAAAACAACTACTTTCTTGAATTTATCATATGCTCTCCACTTCTCTTTTCTAGAGTTGATCTTGTGATTTCACTGGCTAAACCTCCACCAGCCCCCGCCCCAGCACCTTCCCCTGCCCCCACAGCAAAACATAAACAGAAGACTAAATGAAGTGGAGGGAGAGAGAGATGGGGTGAGGAGAAGAAATGTGGAGTACACTGAACAAACAAAGTCTTATGCTGCAGCTGTAGCCCTGCGAGTTCAGCAGGGTCAGGGGTTTGGGGGTTATAAACGAGCGTTATGTTTTACAGTACGTTTCTTACGGTGCTAGGAGATTCTTCAGTAGGTCTTCTGAAAAGAATTAAACATTCTTGATGCACACTTCAGTCATAAGAAGTCTAGGTGTATGTCTAATGTGTTCATTTAACTCAAACTGTCAAACAGCTGTGTATTATTTATAATTAGTGGTTCGTTTTGCCTGACAAGGTTTTTTTCTACTGATTTTCATAGAAAAAGTTTAACCTAGTTACAGTTGCTAGTACATTTTTGTCCACTAGAGGGTACAATGAGACCATATAATCACAGCAGTTCTGGGTCAGGACCGCATGTTGCACAAATTCTGTCACATTTTTTTTTTTAAATTACAGTTCCCAGTGGGATTGTGCATATAATTAGGGTTTTAATATTTAATACGCAATGTTTCATATTACAGAGCAATTCAAAACTAATTTATAAGTCACTTTATAACAAGTCATGTTTTGTCTGCCTTACTTTGTACGTCTTTTGTGCAACATCACCCCCAGTAAACACGTGTTTTCAATGTTATTTGCCTTTTTTTTTTGTATCTGACAACATACAAAACATCACATCATATATTTTCAGCCTTACACAGAAATGCTTCTTTTGTGGTAAATAAGCAGCTGCTAGGGATGCAGACTCCTTCAAGAAGTCCTAGGAATGGCAATTTCAAAACATTCAGTTACATACTGTTTGCAGATGACATTCTAATGCTGAACAGAAACAAATATAGGATGCCTTTTGATGTGCAAATACTTCCATGCCAGAATGGTGATAAACAAAATCTGGTAATTGTCTTCGCAGGCTTTTAAAAGAGTATCTGCACCATCCATAACTTGACATTGCTTCAAAATGTATGGAGGAGACTGTTTTAGAAAGCACGAAAAGAACATCTCGCACACTACGGGAAGACAGTTTCATGCGCACTGCAGGAACACTCAGGGTTGCAAGGAAAAATAGCAAGAATCCACTGACAAGAACAGTGGCACTCAGAGGAACATTTTGTATTCATTGCTGTTTTAAATAACCTACTTCAGACTTACTTCAGCTTTAAATTGCCCCTGTGTGTCACTGTTTGTTATATTGCAGTAGCGGGAAATCTCTAAACGAGGATATGAGGAAAAATTACATTTTAGAAGGTTCACTTTATTAAGCTATTAAAATTTATTAAATGCTCTCGTTGGATCACAGTTGAATTGACTCTGTCTGTGTTTTAAAATTTTAACTACATATTATTGTATTTTTAAAAATGTGCATGTATATATATATATATATATATATCAACTCCAAAACACCCTTTTACTGGAAAAAATATGTTGTATAATGACCTGACCATAACTTTCAATAAATTTTCATCTGCAGTCAGATAACCAGGCCATATTAAAATAAACAGATGTTCTTGTGCATGGTATAAAATCACATAAATATGATCAAAAGACTCCCTCAAATCTTTTTATTTACATCATCAAGCCATCATTCTTGTTAGGCAATGTATCAGTGTTTTGCAGTTTATTAACTCTTCTTTAGTGATATTTAATGCATAAATACCCCTTTGGTAGTAAATAGATATAATATATGGAACAATAGGGAAAACACAAAGCTAAAGTGTGTAATTCATCATCTTTTTTGACAAGCAATGTTCAAACACAATCATGTACAATCCCCCCAAAATGTAAATTTTCCCTCTCTACAAACAGGATCCATTTTTTTCAATCCCCAGTCATAAAGCAAAGAAATAAGAAGGGTAATAAGCTGTAATTTTGTCCATGATGACATCCTCACAGATGATTCTGCCAACACATTTTGGGATTGTGGTTGTAAGAAAGCGGAAATACTATCTCGAGAACGTCAGCACGAAAGAGCTCTACTTCTCGCACTTGACCAGAAACATCTGCAATGAAACAAAATAAATAACTATACAGGAAATAACTCAAAATGCCTAAAAGTGACACGAAATGAAGAATCGATTGGCCGTGCAATTCATCAGCAGCCATCAGGCTGAATCAGACACGGATACACACCTTGAGCCCATTAAAGTACACTAAGCTGTGTATTCTCAATTGATAGAACATGATCTCACAGCAGCATTTACCCAGCGGCATTATGGGAAAGAAGTGGAAGTAATGCACTACATTTGAGTGCTGGTCGTTCTCACTAGTCGTACATGAGGCTGTCTGGCAAAGAAGCGGTAATTGAGTTTTAGAGAAAGTGCTTTCACAGCAAGAACTGCGTCATGGAGAGATCATTGCAAGGTGAGTCACAGAAATCACTTATTATAGGTCAGGAAACAAAATTGGACACATTTTTACCAATAAAATTAATGACATAACTAGTTCACTTCATAAGAACAATAATAATTCATTGCATTGTTTAATGTTATGATATTGTCTAAATGGATCCACGCTTTGCTACAAATGCCTGTTCATTGATCATACACTCCGATGTTGTTTTCTCTCTCTTTGCTGAGAGCTCTTGTACATTTACAGCACCCGTCTCACTTCGAAGGGGACGTGAAACACAACTAGAGGTTTTCATACTTTGCAAATTACTGACCTCCTTGACTTGTAATTTTATAGCGAGCCTTTTCAATTAAGAGTTAGACTCTTTCTCGCAGTTCTTTTGGCTCTGTGAAAGCCGTTTGAATGATCTCATTCACTGAAGCCGAATTGCCACAATGGCCCCAGAAAAATCACTGGGACAGACTGAGAAAGAATCTCTTTGTTCCTGAGAGAGGGAAATTATTTAAGGAGTGAGTCTAGATGGCTATGGCTGGGTATCCGGACCAGAGAAAGGGAAGGCACTGTAAACCGGGAATGTCTCGGACTATTCTAGCTGTCCCTGTGGATAGATTCGTCCGGAACGCTACAAGCCGAATAGTGTTGAGATTATGTAGCTATCAGCAGGGATACAGTAGGTTCACTAATGTTTCAATCGTACCGTGGCTGTATGGAGCAGCTGTCGCATTTTCATTTTTTCATTCACAGTGTCAGAAATGCATTTTGTTGAGTTTATTGAACTATCTTTACTTCAAGATGTCCATTAGGTGCTTTGCCATAATTGCACTAAAGGTCAGAGCATAGATATGCAATCCATTTTGCTGAGGAAGCTGAAAATAATCAGAGAAAAACAACTGGAGAGGCCTGTGCAGTGGCAGTCCTCAGGGATTGGGTGGACAAATGGAGAAATAGCAGGACAATTGAAAGAGAGGAAGAGAGCAGGGGAGAGAGAGAGAGGGGATGACGTATTGAGATATTGAGCAGAATCAATCGTTCATGTGACCATCCCCCTCCGTAGGGCACCTTGATCCCTCCGGTGTTAACAAAACACTTGCATACACATTCTCTCCTTTATAACACCAGATGTATCCTCCACAAGCTTGGTGTCCGGGCACTGAATTGCCTCGACATTCACTAACAAAGAAAAATGTATGCTATTTTTGGGCTCCTGTAAAAAAAAAAAAAAAAAGGAGAAGAAAAAAGAAAGCCTCTTTCTACTAACGGCCAGAACGGAACAGAGAAAAAACTCATAAATAATGATTAGAAAGGAAGAGAAGTTGGGTGAAACAGTCTCACAGTTTCAATCCAATAAGGGCAGTGCCCGAGAAATCACAAGGGTGTCTAGATAAGAAAGACATATAGTGAGATGTTATAAAAGAAAGAACAACATTTTGTATTGATTCGTATACAGTGGTTTTGCTTCAGGTTTTTCCTCAGATATTACATTGGGTTTTTCTATTCGTATAATACTAGTTGCTGCCATTCAAGTGATTCTGGTTGTATTTGCACGACATGAATAATTATTTATTTCATAAGAATCTTTCTGTTTAAATAAATAAGTGAAATATCAATAAAAAAATGTAATATCACTAGAGTATGTTCCAAATCTGTCCCTGTATCTGTACTAGAGGATCTTAAAGGAAACAGAGATTTAGTTTTGAACTCAGTAAGGGATCGGAAAGATTCATTGGGTGAGACACCAGCCATCTTGGCCACTTGACTACACATTTAAGTCACAGGAAGTGAGTTTCAAGACTGTCCCAGGTCTGAAAAATGCAAAAGGTCATTGTGCTTAATGCACACTATGGGTGTGTCTAAAATAGCATACTTCCGCTACTCTATAGTGGGTCAAAGCCAGTATGTGAAAAGAGTAGTCTAGTATGTCGAAATACAAGATTTTAAACAATAATTGTGAAATGCTTCCATATGATCAACTACTTCTGGTGAGATTCTTAAGTGTGCATCCGATGGATATTTTACTATCCCAAGAGGCCATGGGAGATGATTTACGAATGACGGTGACACCTAATAAAGCCTAATTAGAAACACCACAATAAAATACAGAGTGTCATCTGTCATATAGAGACAGATAAACAGGCATTTATACATTTATTTTGAAAAAGTGCAATAAAGCTTTCTAATAACTTGATTTATGTGCCCTATCAGGCCTATTAAAGTTCTACCTATACTTGCACTTTTTACACCTACTTAAACACTAATGCCAAATACAGTACAGTACACAAGTGGCGTAAGAGAGCGTAGACTGAGTGAGAATGAGTCTATTTGGAGAATCATTTACATTGACTCAATAAAAGAACCGTTTCATAAGAGTCAATTCCTCATTTGACTAGCAACCCAGCAGCTGAAAACCAATTTTTACTTTAATAATAACACACTCCACGGCCGGCCCTAACCAATTTGGCGCCCTAGGTAAGATTTCAGGTGGCGCCTCATTGCATTGTATATCAAGAAGTGACTCCCCTACACATCTCTCTCCATGACGGTAACAGTTACACTTTTTATAACAGGGCTGCAAATTAACCAAATCCAGT
>JAUCMS010000048.1:4854626-4877970 GCA_032357445.1 Enteromius radiatus
CTCTTTGGTCATTTTTGAGCGAGATGCTAACGGTCAATCAGATTCAATGATCTATGCTAAGCTACAGCTAAAAGCGCTACCGCCAGCAGAGATCTGCTGAATGGATTCAAAAACTGTAAAACTCAACTATTTAACTCTGGGCGTGTTCCTTTAAGTACCATTTAGTATATTATTGTTTATCTATTGTAAACAACTGATTCTAGCAATGATACTTTTGGCACTGTAAAAGAGATGCTAACCCAGGGTTAAAAAGTAGTGCTAAAACAACTACTGTAAAACGTTTAGTGACCTTAAACAAATATTAACAAGATGATAACCTAGGGTTAAGTGCAGTGCGAAAACCCCTCTGGAGAAGAACCTCTGAGGGGTGTATGAAGCCTAGTTTAGAGCTGCTTTTTGAAGGCTGTGGGAAAAGAGAGACCTCCAGGCTGGCTGAGATGAGACGTCTGTGGGCTCACGTCTTGAGACACTCTCAGTGACAGAACAATAAAGCGGCTCTTTTCACAAGAACCAAACAAAAACAACTGAAAAATCAACATGCTTCGTCAAAAAAAGAACTAGCTGAAGCTCTTTTGCCCACACAAGTTCTGCAATGATGTATCGTGTGGTAGTCTCTGTATACTGCAAAAGCAAATACACAACTGTAGTCTATTGTGGCTAGTTTCTCTTTGTGATGACATGCAGTTGCCTTTCCAGGAAACAAAAGGAAACCGTCTGATGTTACTCCCACTAGAATAGAACATTTACAGGCTTGACTGGGTTTGCGGGCTCAGTAATAATTGACCAGACAAAATGCATTACGGCTAATCAAATGTTAAGCCATAAGGAGGTGCTGTAGCGTGAAAAGCCTCGTTCTGACAGGCCAACAGGTGAGCCGGACAGAGCTGAAGCAAAGTGTAATGTACTTAATGATATCCTGACTGAATAAACAACAGTCTTCAATAAACTATTCACTTCAGTATGTGACTCTGAGTTAATCGGTTTAGCATGTTAGACTAACACATGATCACATTGATGAGCACAAATCTGTTTCGTGCAATGTTCTTCACTCAAAGTCTGTAAGGTCAGTGACCGAAGAGTGGTAATGGTTAAGTTTTATGCTGTCATTCAGGTTCAGAGGATGGTCAGGAAGTTGCTGAAGAAGCATGGTGATGATTAAATAATTCACTTGGTAAGTGCCCATGTACTGCACCAACTGTACACTAAAGGTCTACGTGTAGTAATACAGGTGATTGTAAGTCAAAAAATCTTACAAAATATCTGACACACAGATATCCAGCACAATTTTAGATTTTTTCCCTTTAATTTATCAAATGTATTTATTTATTGAAAGTTTGCAACTGTAAAAAATGTCTTGTTTCCAGCCAAAATATTTGTAAAATTCTTAAAATCAAGAATGATTTTCTAGATAAGTACAAATTAATGCCTTGTTTTCAGAGAAAATTAAGTAAGTGTCTACTTAGAACAAGCAAAATAATCTACCAACAAAATATTTATTTTCTTATTTTAAACAAACAAAAAAAAGAACTATATTATTTAGCTTGTTTCAAGTAAAAACTCACTTAATTTTGACTTCTTTTTTTTTTTAAACAAGAAAAATTGTTCTTGTCTAGAAAGTCCTTGATTTATGAAATTTTAGATATTTTGATTGAAAACAAGACAAAAAATCTAGGCACAAAAAGCATTTTTGCAGTGTGGAAAATAAGCAAATAAACACATAAATAAAGTCTTATTCATGTAAATGGTATAAATAACATTGTTAGAATATTATTTTTTTTACATTTTGAAAATGTATACACCAAGGGCTAATAGGGAAATTTTAACAACAATAAAAAAAAAAAAAAATAATGAACAGAATTCATTATCATAAATATAGTTATTTAAAACAATACCTTTAAAGAATGTCACACTAACAAATGTATGAAAAAATAAATTTTGAGTATCTTTATTAAACCTAAAAAGGTTATACTTTATGTCACGGTTCTTTTTTACAGTGTAAATATACATTTAGATGCTGAATAATACATATGTACCTACATTTACTTACTATATGGTTGGGGTTATGATTAGGGTTTGCCTTAGTGTTACTTGCATGTAGTTATTCATAATTTATTGTTATTATAATACTATGTAACAAGGATACCATAAAATAAAGTGTTAGCCCTAATAAAGGTTCAGAGAACATTCTGACCTGTTAGCTGTAACATCATCTATAAGTGAAGATATTGCATATACTCACACTTTATCTGTGTATGTGGGTGAGGGAGCCTTGCGTGCTGTGATGAGGACGATGGTGAAGACAGTGATGAGGAAGAGCGCCAGCACAGCTCCCATCACGGCCCCAGCAATAGCCATGGAGGATGTCATCTGCTTCTGAGACATGTCTGAAAGGCATCGCAACGCAGTGAGCAAAAACAAAAGCTAATTAATAAATAAACACAGCCAGCGTTATTGGAGGTACATCAAGTTCTGCTAAAATTATCTTCAGCATGTTACAAGAAATGACAAAAAACACTGCCACAAAACAAATGCCACAAATGATAACAAAAAGCAAAGCAAAGCCTGTTACAGCACCTCACAACTGTATGTAACGTGAAGGCTCAGCATGTGTCGATGTAAATTGCAAAAGACAAACAACAAAACAGCAAGAGACTACAAGACAGATCAGTTAAATGAAGATGTGAATAAAGATGTTGACAACCCCAACAGAGAGGACAGAGTCAGCAAAAACTGAAAGCTCATGCAGCACAAACAGCTGAGAGAGAAAACAAACAAACAAATACATGACAATTTACTTATACAAGTAGGTAGTGAATTGATTTAATAGGAAATATGTCAAATGCAGCTTTTCTGTCTTCGAGGTAAGATTATTATAATTATTATTTGAGCCATAATCATTTTTAATAACAAGCTTTTGTATGCTTGTCTAGATTGCTGTAACTAGTTAACATTTACATTTAGCAAATGCCTTTTTTCAAGGTGACTTAAAAATAAACAAGAAATGTTTGTCTGGTTATTAAATCATTAAGTTACTTTATTTGTTCCCCCAGAATGTTCTGAATAAAATGTGGAAGGGAATATTTTTTTTTTTTTTATGCAAATGTGAAAAACTGTACATTTTTGTCCCTACAATATAAAAATTGTATGTCACAAGTGTCATTTTCAGACTTTAATGACTAAAGGTGCAACAACAAGTAGACAAGTTTTGCATATATGTCACAACATGAATCTGAAGTAGCAAATTCTTTGTCCTGATAATTTTCAGTAAACGGTGGATAATTATTATTTGGTATCAACTAATTGCTATAGGTATTGTTTTAGCAGACTTCAAGCATCTTTTCAGCTGCTGCTTTCTTGATCTTTCACATTCACTTTTCAAGATCGAATCAGCTCCTAATTAATAAAATCAATTACCACCCTATTGTTTTCTCATTTTTACTCTTAAATATGTCAAAATGAGAATAAAATGGGGAAAAAACAGCAATTCATAACAGCTGAAACTTTAAATATTTGACCATAAACTTAATTTAATATTTTTTTTGCAATGCACATTTAAACTTGACCCCCACATAGACGTATGACTGCAGATGCCAGTGAATAAATGAGTATTTTACAGCACACATCCTCTTGTGTAATTGTTCATCAAGCGTCAGAGCTGTTTGTTGTCACGGCAGGTCAGGTGGAGGGGTGGGTTGTGCAGAGGTTGGCAGGGGCAAGCTGTAGTCAGCCAGCTCTAAGGCTCAGTAATTAGGACCCCATGCTGCCCTCTTTTAAAGCCTGCTGTTACTGTCTCCCCCACCCCGCAGTGCTCTTATGCTTTGCTGCACTCCTTCCTCCGGCTTTCCTTTCCACTCTCTTTCTCTGTCATTACCACTCCTCTCTCATTCGCTTTTACGGTGAGCTTCACACTCTTGCGCAACTTCATTTAGCGAGTTCACCAGAATCAATGAGGTTTCTAGCTCGTTATCCCCACAACGGGACTCCTGTAAAAGGATTACATCCCTTAATTAAGATTAATTAAACTCAAAGAGTGCCCTTTTGGGTGATCAACAGACTATTTAGCCAAGAGGGTGGAACATTGACACCATATTACCCAACTTTTTATCACCTGACCGATGGTATAGTTTGCGGTCGTTGATAATGCGGTATTCAATAAAAAGCGTTTGCGTTTTTTTTCTGTCTTTGTATTTCCCCCCCCCCTCATACAAATCAATTGAATGTATTATCGAGTGTTTTCCCTCAAGGTTTTATGGTCGAGAACCCAATAATTACCACAGTGCTGTTACTGTTAGCTCACCTCTGCTCTCAGGAGAACAGAACAGGATGTTCAGTCACAAGTCATTCAATAGAGATCGTTTAAGAGTAGCAAGCGGTAAATATTTGGCCTGCTGAGCACACGTCCGGGTCGTACAGAAGCTGGTACTGGAAGAATACATACAGTGAGAGCAGGAGGTCGAGGGCGTAAAGTGGCAGGAGGAGAGGGGATTGAGGCTAAAAACAAGCACTGGGATGAAGAACGTTAGCAAAAAGTTTGGCAGTGAATTTGAGGTTTGGCACAGTGGCCATTCAACCTCACTTGTGACAGATCTCTGCACAGCAAGTCCATACGGTGATAACTGAAGGCAATGCAATAAAAATATGATTTTGGCAGCTTGTGAAGAGTTAACAGTGAAGCATGTTATTTCTGTGTGACTAGGGCTGGGTAATATGGCTAATAGCATTAGCAAAAAAAAAAATCTTCCCTCATATCATTTGATATTGATTTTTTTATATCACAATATTCATTTTATACCATTAAAAGGTGAAGGAAATGCATACAGTATGTTGAATGCATTTCTTTCTTCGCTAATGGTATGAAATGAATACTGATAAATATTTATTTGTTAGATCTCGAAAATAAATAATTTAGTGGTAAACTCAAAGTAAGCTACTTTGTTATTTATTTATTTTTTTAGCAATATTTTGGTAGTGTTTATTGTTTTACTTAGATGACTACACAAACTATAGAAGAGGACATTTTAACAATGATAAAAGCAATATAAGAAGCAGTAGCCTTTAAGGTGCGGAATTCAACCTTTCCAGTGAAATCCTGGAAGGTTATATGAGGGTTAAACATTTTTCCACACAGACTGGGTTCAAGTTTTTGTTGCAGAGTCATCACATTGACCTTTAACCTCATAATGCTAACAACAAGACATGGCTAGTTTTGCACAATATCCAAGGAGTTAACAGATTAAGTATATACAGAGGAACTCTGTTGGTACCTGAGAATGTGCCCAAGATTAATTGTGATGTGATTTTACTAAAATCCCCTTGCTACTCTGCACTCTTTTATTACTAATTAGCACGTAGCTTGGCATCCAGTACAGCATGTCTCTATGTATAGCTCTATAGATATTTTCTGGAGTTTTGACTTCGTTTGGGATTATATGTGGTTCAGTGTATGGGAACAATGGTCAGGGATGGTGGCAGGGGGCAGGGGAGAAGCCATCATTCTACCGTCTGGCGGGTAATACCACAGATGGGCCCCCCACAGTGAGTCACAAGACCCTTTACAGTTCAATTCAGCAAGGGTTAAAGCTGTCGTTTGCTGCACAATATTCAACTCAAAAAAATACATATAATAAAGCCACAGGCACTTGGTTTGTTCACTCTAAATCTAAATAAACAAGTACAAGTTGCAATGCCCTGCTGAAAAAAACCCCAATAGAAAATGTAATGGATTTATTGGATATAATATAGAATTATATTTTTCAATGGAAAGTATAATGGTATGTGATTCTATTGGTGAGACGTTAAATCCTATTGGAAAAATGCCCAAAGTTCTTTTAATGTTTTTGCACAGTTAATTGCATGTTAATCGAAATTAAATGAATATGCGTTAAGAGTATATATTTTATACATATACATATACATATATAACATAATATATGTGTGTTCATGCAAACTGTACACAAACTTTTTTGGGACTTTTTCTTAAGCTAATTCGTCCAGCAATCTTCTTCTGAAATCTGTTAGTCTCTACTCTGTGGTTCTCTTCTTAAGTGCCTTGACCATAATTCAGGTGCCTTTTAGCAGCTTACTTTAACCCCACTGGACTTAAGATCTTTCACAGGTGAGTCCAGACTTGACCCATACCCTTTGAAGGTCCTCTCATCCCATCTAAGAGATGTTTACGGAGCAGATTTGAGATTTCTCGACTCTGGCGGGGAAATTCACGGCTCAGAGCAGAGGTGATCCCAGAGTAAAGGAGGATTAAATGAGTTCACACTCGCTTAGAGCCAGTTCAGGGGTGGCAGGCATCTTTAAACCTGATTAAAGGGATCAGGTGTTTCTCTTAGACTGAATGTTATGGGTCTCAGATTGTGGTATCGGACACGGACACCCCGTAACTCATTCAACGCTCTTGGCGGGTATTGATAACAGGAGCTGGGTGGGGGATAAAACATCTCAATGCATTCTGGTAAATGTTACATGGAGAAAGCTGGCCCTCCCTGCTGGCTGACACCTGATAGCCATATTGGAGTGCAGGTAGGGAGTAACGAACTGGAGAAACGTCCTTGAAAAGGGCAAAGGTTTATGAGGCAGCTGACCAAAAGGGCTCAATGACTCAATATAATATGTTTGTCCTAATAGAAGTCATTAGACGGGAGAAAGACCAGTGATTGGTCAGATACTGTAAGTGATTTCAAGAGGTTTGTTATTGTAAATGAAAGGGGATTAGGTAGGTCAAGTGTCAGAGGTCATCTTGTGTTGTGAACGCCATTGTTTAAGCTGTCAGTTTTTTATGAAGGGGTTATAGTGTGTGTCACTTTTGAGAGGAGCAGTTAACTCTGGGTGGTCTCTGTCTATCATTAAGGTGGTTTCACAGCAATGTCCTAGAAGCAGCATTTTGGGTTCCCCAAAGAACCTTCAGAAAAATATTTTCTTAAAAAAACCCCAAAACAAATAAACCTTTTAACACTAAATAGCACCTTTTATGGAATAAAAAGTTTAAACAGAAGTTCTTCTTGCACTAAAAATATATAGGAATTATTTTCACAATTAAATTACAAAGCAAGCAACACTAAAATAATCACTGCATCTTTCATTTTTTTGTAAAACTTTACAACTTTAAAAACTAAAAATAAAATTCAAAATAATAAAATGATAAATTATTTATATATATTAAACATCAATCTTGAAAAGGTTTTCCTAAATCCTAATTAAAAATTATTGTATGAATGCATTTTAATACTACCTAGCAACTCAACTTATTTGCAAAGTCTAAAGTAAATATTATCCACAATAAAAATCAGAGAGATTATATTCCTTATTGTTTGACATTGATTTCTACACTATTGCCAAGCTGAGAAATCTCTTCTTGGGTGTAGAGAAAAATTGCTAATAAGCATTTAGCTATGGACAGGATGCCTGATGCCTTAAATCCCCACGAGAAAAACAAACACATTAGTGCTTAGTATTTTTGTTTTTATATATTTGTCTTTTAGTAGTTAACATGACATCTTGAGAACCAGCTGGAGGCCAATTAATATTGCTATATCTGGTTACATATTTGTACACTCCACCTAGTGTATCTGTGACTGTGAAATAATAAGTGCAGTAACACTTTCCAGTCTTCTAGTTCTGATAAATGTGAGACTCTAAAATGGAGCATTGAACATTTAATAACAGCCTACCACTGAGGGAACGATTTCATGACCACTGTGATGTATTAGTGGAAAAATATGTCATAAAAGATGGTTATCTGAGAAGCATAGAGTCACAAAATGACAAATTTTCCAAAAGGAAATATCCTCCGGAAGGAAAAAAAAAGGAAATGCCTTGGTCACAATGACAGATCATAGCCTTTTAAAGTGTCCATCTTTTATAGAAGGAATTTATAATGTCATATTTCAGCTTCACGCATGCATCGTCCCCCAGTTCTCCTTTTTAACCTTGGTCCATCTTTGACTCCTCCCTTCTTCCTGTTTCAAGCTGCCCCTCATTCCCCATGTCCTCACCCTTTATTTTTCCACAAAATTGCCCTCTTTTATCCACTCTCTAACCCCTCTTGTTTCTCTGAGACAGAAGGCACAGGTATCCCTCAAGAGAACAAGCCCAGGAAGAGTCTGTTGCCATGGGGATGGTGTCAATGGCCTGGAAGGGGGCTGTGGCAAACAAAACCATTCTACCAGACTAATTTAACCAATCAGAGGCACTGATGGAGCAGGGAGGGGGCGGTAGGTAACACTGCTCCTTAGAGAATCTATTCAAGCAGTGCAGTGAGAGACAGTGACCTCTTCACCCGTGACAGTGTGAATGCTCAGATAATGAATGACATTGTTATTTTCAGTGGGCTAACCTCACTTTCCTGGGAATTATACAGTAACTTGGAATTAAGATACCTGAAGGAAGGAAAGCGTCCCTCTTCTGTATAATCTTGAAGGAATAATGAGCATGTTTTGTCGTTTCTTATCACTATTCACTATATCACTATTGTCATTTCTTATTGTTCAGAAGAACAGAAATAGTTTCAGTGCTGCTTCTATTGAAGTGGTTTTCAAACTGACAATATGTACTTATCTGTTCAATGCATCTGACAATATGTACAGAAAAATATAGAAAACTTATAAAAAGGAATTACATGATTTTAACAAAGTTTACAAAACCATTAAAAAGTTTTAAAACAATTTATTCCTGATAAAGCAGAATTTTCAGCAGGCATTATCCTACTTTTCAGTGTCACATGATTCCTGGGCAATCATTATAACCTGCTTATTTAAGAAACATTGTTATGAAAGTTTTTGAAAATGCTAATTTGTTTCGGTAACTGCAAAACATTTGTAAAGACTTTGATAAGTTCAAAATAGAACAGAATGTATTTGAAATTTTAAATTATGTAACATGTAAATTTCTTTACTGTAACTTTTGACCAATGAAATGTATCATTGTTGAATAAAATTTATTTATTTTAATTGCCTTTTACTAATAGATACTTACTTGTGTATACTTATTTTCCCTCATTTTCACAAAAAAGTAAAAAATACAAAGTGTAATAAACAAAAAAACCTAAGATTAATATCTGCAACATATATATATATTTTTTTTATTATTCCAGTGCATCCCTATAGTATAATTTAAGTTATATAAAAAGGTATAAATGAAGACTAATTTATACCTTACTTTATTTTGACACTTTTCCCTGATTTGGTGGTCTAAAGCATTAGAACGCTTCTTTTCCCATTTTACTCCTGGTCTCCTTTATGCAGTACATTTCATGAGCCGACTTTGGACATTGACTCATTGTGGAACTTTTGACAACTGTAATTACTAGCTAGTCCCACCACCAGCTGATTGGACAGGATGACAGACTCTCCAACGGCTATGAAACAAAAAACACTCAAACACCATTTAGTCCCACTGCTCTGCTTGATCTTCCCTATCGTCAAGCAGCTCCCCCATCTCCTCTTACACAGATCGACAGAACAGCAGTGCAAACACAAGAATCAACAAGTCCATAATCCACCCCACTTTAGGGCTATCCTAGGTAAGTCTGAGAGGAAGTTTAGCCCCCATCCACAGGAAGCTTTTAGCCACAGGCTTTCCCACAAAATATGCATGAGGTTTATTTAGAGCACGAAGGGATCTTTGGAGATGAATAGGTTAACCACAGCAAAGGAAAAGTGGGCGTGAGGACTACATCCCTGGAGGCCTCCAGGAGCGTAGAGGAGACCCGCACAGGGAGCATTTCTGCAGCTGAAGCAACCAGTCACACCCAAGACCTCAACATTCACCCCTCCAACCTGCAAGAAATGGATCCGAGGCCAACTCATAAAACAAAGAAACGTGTCACAGAAAAAAAGGTGCTTTATTTTAAAACAAATGTATCCCAAAGGTTGATTTTACAAAATAATGCTCAGTATCATCTATACATTGCAAATACATTTCCTCTTTGCTATCTTTTTATATTTATTATTTTTGTATTTTCTTTTGTTACAGTAGCTCTTTTGTAAAACAAAAAAAGAAGTGGAAAAGATGTTCTGAAGAAGTGTACGTGTGATCCTCTCTTCACAATGTGTGTAATGGCGGGTTTTCTAGTGCGTTCCACCGTCGAAACTCAGGCTTCCTATAGGAACGATAAATTCAAACAAACTAACAAACAAAACAAGGTTCTCCTATCTGCCAATATATATACATAACAACCTTGTTTTCATCTAATTATTCACCCAAACCTGTACACATAGACATTTTAAATTCAAAACTCTTTGATGTGCACCGTGACTCAAGTGTCACGCGTCATTTAATGCGAGCAAAACGATTAGTTATTGTCTGAAAGAAGCAAAATGGCACACAAAACAAGGTGGTGAACAAAGCACAGTACAAAATGATGATCTCAGAAACCAAGCTGACCACTTTATGCCTGAAAATGACTCGCATACTTCTGAAAAATGATACTCGTTCGGAACTTCTGCATGCACATAATAATGCTTACAGGGCACATCTTCAGTTTAAGGCACTACTACAATATCATCTTCAATATCTCAAAAACCAACCATACGCATCTGCTAGCTTATTTAGATCCAGCCAACACCAGTTCAATGACCAATAACGTGTGTGTTAGGCTATCGTCTTCTGCGTTAAATTATGTGCGCGAATGTGAATAGAAATCTGAACACTATTGCACAGGCAACGAGCCGATTCATCAAAACACTGTTGGTTAACACCAGCTGATTGGATTTACATATTACAGACACACACACACACACACACATACAGAAACACAAGAGACAGGCACAGAACTCGATTCGTGACGTAATGCACAGTCGCTGAATGCAGTCAGAGGTTGTTAACACTGGGCAGTGATGATCTGATGAAGACAAGCCAGACAGCTACATTAATACGGGACAAGCTTTCATGTTGAACAATGGCAGTAGTTCTTAATGTACATTGTCCAACCGTCTCCTGCAGAGAGACTTCATTTTGGATGGCACAAACAAAAGAAATCCAGAGCTAATACAGTGAAGAAGGGCTATGCAAATGGAAGCTGAATTGATACAATTACAGCCACCCCATTTCGGCAATCATTCTGTCTGGCTTTCACCCATTGGGCTTTATCAAATCCAGCACGGTCCTCCCTGTCTAGCTCCTCCCTACAGCAACTCTGAATGCCAGTAGAGAAGAAATAAATGTTGCCATGGAAACCGCCAGGCTGTTGACAGGAGCTAATTTCTGCCTCCACCAGAGTGACAGCATTGAAAGTTGACGTGACTCATCGAAACTCATCGCTCACGACGAGGCTGATCTGAAACACTTATCGACAGGTTATCTCAATACAAATTGCATTTGTTCGAACTGCTTTCTTTTAAATAAATCACACAGCTCACCTCACTGTGCAAGGAAAAGGAGACTGGCTATTGATTTGGCAACTTAAATCACCCCTGAACTGGTTTATCGGTGAAACATAAAGCAGACGTCTTGTTGCCTCACCAATCTAAGAAACAAAGACGAGAATTACACCCTCACTTGGTCCCAAAACATCTATTAAGCCAGCTAACTAATAATTAGGTTAATGTACAAAAACAAACCGGTAGGTGTAAACTACTAGAAAAGGTGCATTTCCTACTCATTTACTTTACATAACTCTGATCGTCCTTATTTTGCAGTCTGAAGCATTTTGTAAGTGTCTACGCAGTCCCTTCCTGCTCGTTCATCTCAGACATACCACTCCCTCCGGGAGATCATTGAGCCATCCGTGTGCGACACATACTCGTTGTCGTAGCATTCCTCCGGCAGGTAGGGGGAGCCGTTGCTCGTGACTTGCGGAGCGGCAAACCTGCGGGACTCCGGCTGCAGCGAGCTCCTCTGGATATGATGGGCTGGACTGAAGCTTTGCGGATGAACGGGGTGATGGTTGGTGTGACAGCCGTGCTCAAGGTTGTGATGATTATGGTGATTCATTTGACCGGCTGCTTCCCTCAGAGCTCTGCTGCGACCGTTGGGCGATCGCTCGCGGTCGAAGTCACCCCACTCTTCCCGATCCTTATCCGGGTAGATGGTGCCATTATCCTGGTTGGATTTGAGCTTGGTGTCGGGGCTTCCTTTGCTGTAGACTTGCTGCAGCTCGTGGGGCTGGGGAGCCTTTTGCATATCCGAGGGGCCGTGATACTGCTTTGTGTAGTAGTCGCCGCGAAAAGTCTGCCGTTGGTGCTGGTAATAAACTCCACCGAGAGTAAGCAGCAACAGCAGGAACAGGGCTCCGCCTACTGCCCCACCCACAATCGTGCCTAGGCTCCCCTCCGGCAGAGGCGCCAGGGTTGGAGATGTGATGAGGGCTCGCTGCTTATTGCCAGGCATGGTGGCAGAGATGTCGGCGGTTAGGAGGCGCACAGGGGTTGTGGGGGGCATGGTGGTGGTTGAGGGAGGATCTAATGGAGGCAAGGAAAAGGGAGAGGCAAGAGGGAGGGGGGAGGGGGGCAGGAGGCAGGGATGGACAGACAAAGAAAAGTAGATAATGTCAATGCCAGCTACATCAGTATATCATTAACATTCATATGAGTCTGCTTCCAAGATTTTAATATCTTCTAGCATGACATATAGCATGAATAACAGAACTCTATCCTCTATTGCCGTGGATGCAATAGTTCCAGGTTTGGGTAAGGTCTTTTATGCGATTGCAAACCTGAAACTGTTGTCCAGAGCAAAGACGACTAAAAAAAACATGGAAGAGAAAGGAGAGTTGGGATATTTATGATAAGGGATTCATGAGGAGCTACATACTAACATCTTCAGCTAACACTGAAGCACAGTCATCTGCAACAATGAAACCTAATGAGCAACATTTGTGTTAGCTGAGAGAGGGAGTACGGATGACCACATAGCTGAGTGATGAGAACAAACTAAATGGAAGGAAGGGGTCAGGGAAAGGGTACATGGTACTTGGGGGAGGGGACAGGGAGAGACGTTGAGAAGACCCGAGGATTGGGTGGCTGCTACACCTAACTGCTAACATGGTGCTAGGATAGAAGATTGCGTTAACGCCATTACCATGCATTGATCATTGATCGCTTGATTGTGTTAGGGAGCAGCGTGTAGCGTTTCATCGCATTCTGGGGCATGCATCTGGACTATGCAAGCAGCGTTCTCGGAGACTGGAAGCTGAAAGTCAAACTATCCCATTACGGAGTGTCCTGTTCCCGGTGCAATGAGAGCTATTTGGCTAGCTGTGAAGTGTGTGCATGCATTGAGTTCACTCTCAGGAGTCAGGGCTGCAAGCTCTTCAGGGTTACGCGGTGCAGATGCTCCAGCTAAAGTGGGGAATAATTTGCTCATCCTTGCTGGAATTAATAATAAACGTAGCATACATAAAGCATTCTTGGATGGTATTGTTCCCGCAAGGTTAAAGGTAATTTGGATGCATCTGCGGGTCTGGTGAGTGAATGTATATGCATGTAGGAAAGAGCAGCTTTTTAGTTCAGGAAAACTGAAATGTTCTGTATATTGTTTTGGGAATGCTTTCGATACAAAACAGATCCAAAATCCTTTTCACACATCCATGATATTCCTGGCACAAATATTTGTTTCATTTTTAAAACCACAGGGATAGTTCAACCAAAAATCCAAAGACTGATACTAACATCTAAAGGGCAAAGCATGGTCTCAACAGCCCAGGTTGTTACTTAGTCACCCTTTTTTTCTTTTTAGTCCTGTGCATGGTTATTCCTTTGAGTGAAATTTTCAGTGAGTTAAACTCAAGAACTGAATCAGCTCACAATTTGCTCTTTTGATCTAGGCCCGGAGAGATTCATTCCAGAACCTGACTCCATGACTCAGTAGTTCCACAGATAACAATTTACATTTTGGACAATTTAAATTGTTTTATGGCTTCAGAAGACGTGGAAAAAAGCACACAACTCATACAAGACTTTTTTTTGGAGATTAACACTATGAAAAAAAAATCTGATCTACAGAAGAATGAAGTAGAAGAGTAATAATGACTATACTGAATTATAATTTTTGTGTGAACTATCCCCTTAAACCACAAGGACATGGATAATGTCAATTTATTTTAATTTATTTAATTTTGCTCAGCGCGTTAAAGAATAATTTGTTTCAATCAATAAACTGTAGAGCTTCTGGCCTCAGCATGTCAATGTCCAGAAGGGAAGAGAACAGGACAAGTCACGGAAAGGTCAGAAATCACTCCCTCTCTCATGCTTCTCTTCTCTGTGCTTCCATAAAAATCCAAATTTATTATAATTCATGTACAGTATGTGGTATCTCATTCCTATCCATACGCTGTATGGATCAACCTGTTTGGACGGAGTGTGTAGGTGTGTATTTGGGGGGTGATTGTTGACCACTCAGGTAGAGGCAGGTTATTTAACATGCAGGACAGGTACTGCCCACCCATACTCATGCACAAAGATCAGCAACTAACAGCAGCACACACACACACTTTCACACCCACATTCACTCCATCAATACGCAAACAGTAGCAGTAGGCATTATAATAGAAACATCACGACTCAAATGACGCAAAGGGACTCTTATAAGATAGACGCAGACAACTTTGACATAAAACAACCAAACACGCACAAAAAACGCAGTTAGAAGTAGAATCTTTCTCAAGGGGAGAGCATAAGAAAATTTAAAAAGAAAATACATAATTAATGCTGGTTGAAAAGGGCTGGTGAATGTTTCATGAATCTAGGACATCTCTCAGTCAAGGTTGCTTCCGCTCTATTCTCCCCTTGTATAACAGCGTGACAGTCTCAGAGATGCAAGTGTGCACGAGGGAGGGAGAAAGAGCAACAGAGAGAGGGAGGGAGTAATAGTAGAAACTCATTAAACAACAGTGTTCAATGTTTAATGTTCACGCAAAAAATGATGGGAGATAAACATAATGGAATGTGACAGCGAACACCTGTCTCAGAGGTCAATTAGATGACTAAGGAAACCAAATAAAAACCCATCAAAACTTTTTTTTTATTAAAAAGCCAAAAGTGAACTTAAAATGTATTTAAATAGAGGGCCAATGGTCTCTGGCTCTTATTATAAGCTTGTCTCATATAAAAAAATGGATCCAGACCCATGTAACTGAGTGATGAGATCTTCTAAAGAAGATCTATGGGGCTCGAAGAAATAGTTCACCCAAAAATAAACCGCATACATTTTTTTAAACAAACAAATATTTGGAATTGATATTTTCAGGTGAACTTCTCCATGAAGAAAACGGGATAAGGCATCATCAGTCCATTTGTTTCAGATTAATGCCAACATTTCAACCCACCAATACTGTGTGTGTGTGTGTGTACGTTAAAATAAATTTGATTGATAAATTTGATTGATAGATTTGATGTTATTTCTTACCATTGTTTCTCCAGTTTCACATAGGATACATACTGGTAAACTTTGGTAAGAAGATGGGAATGTCATGTTTCAAGTCTCTCACTCACCCTGAACACGTATACTAATGTCTCGACTGTGCAGTCCGATGTCGTTAGCCACCTCACACCTGTAAACCCCAGAGTCATTCTTCTTCAAGGGTCTCATAAACACCAAAGAGTTATTCACCACCTCTGCTCCATCTGGCATCTCTCCATCCAACCTAAAACATGCAAACATGTCTTTATCAAACTCCTTCCTTTATCAAAATCTGCACAGGCACTATGGAAAATGTCAGTAGCAGCAGAAATCTACAACATCACTCAAAAGTTTGACAGAAAACATGTTTCTTAAGAGCTTAAAATCCTATATTTTAACAACTAGCTAAATCTAATGGACAAAAACAAGTGAAATGCTTGTGTGAAACCATAAAGCCGGCAACCATATGTGTCGTCAATTTGTTAAATGTTTTTGTTTGCTCATGACTTCCAATCCGTGTCATTTTTATAGCTCAAATTACTTCATTGTGGTTATTTTCCTGAAAGAATGGTTTGTTAAAACATTTACCACCAGTTGAGGCTCACATGATTGATGTCATGATTGAAGTTAGTTAACAATACTGACAAACATTAACAGATTAATGGATTACAAGAATTAGCTTTGCATTAACTTTTGGCACAATGTTTGGGCATCCACTCATAATACACACTTGCACTGAAACCTGACAGTCTGAAAGCTACTCTTGGTGTTGTGAACGGTAGAGATAATCTGCTGCTTCGAGATGAGTCCAGGAAACAGGCAATAACACTCTTGAACCCATTCCAGACATGGTGCGCTCTGGCTATTGTGAGTGTAGTGGTTACACACCTGATCCATCTGAAGTGCTGGGCAGGCGGGTTGGCCTTGGCTCGACACTTCAGTTGCACATTCTCCCTGCCCACATACCAGTCGCCGTCATAGCCCAGCACCAGGATGTCTGGAGCAACTGCGCACACACACAAAGCACAAAGGGATCATTCAGAGTAGTTTAAGAAAGGTAAGGCTAGGTTATACCTTGTTTAAGACCCTATGAAATGACATGACAAGTTTAGCTTTCTGGTCCTGTGTTGACGCATTTCCTGTTGAAACAGAAAGTTTGGGCAGGACGTATATATTTTTAAACACCTAAAAGCCCACCAGCAGCCATGCTGATTTGCCATGTGTTATGTATTAGGTATTAGGGGGCGGGGCAGTCTTATGCTTGAAAGCATCCAATTGGATAAAAATCTGTGCAGTCAGGAAAAATAATTAGTATTTTTGGTTCATTACATACACAGATATCCATAATATAAATGTGTACATCTCTACAGACACACACACATTCTATATGTACATGTTTAATAATTATATTTTTATAATATATATATATATTTTTAATACTTTAAGCAATACTAACACTAAATTTAACATGGTACATTTTATACAGTATAAAGGTAATACACATGGACTAAAAGAAAACTTTTTGTGGTTTGAAAAAAGAACATTATGTTTAATCTGTGAGAAAGTTACATTTGCAAGAAAAAAATGTCTCAGGAGAAATACCAAGTAAGTCACAATCTTGCAATTTTAACATTGTCTCCTATTTGAGACTTGGGATTGTAACTTTTTCTCTCACAAAGAGAGTTCAAATTGCTCTTAAAATGTAGATATTACACACACTGGCATAGATTCAAAGCAATTTCTATATAAAAAGAAACTATGAGAAATAAAATTGCAGTTTTAAGTTTGCAAGTTTAATAACCTCACTTTTTGCTGACACAGAAACATCTTTTATGTGCTCATGTTTTTATATCCATGACAAACGTTACAACAATAAAGTAGCAATCTATAACACAACAACATTATTATTATTACTAATTGATCATAAAGCAACATAATTCATCATTAGGACTGTGTCTGACCAGCAGTGCAAAACCACTTACAGTACAAAGACAATGGACACTGTATTGATTTGTGCCTTTAGAAAAGCTCTGTAAAGTTCTTTAAGTGAGCATGCTGAATTAATATGTCATGTAGACCCTATGAGATGAAAAAAGATGGATGGAAAACGGGGGAAAAAAGCTTCTGTGACTGTATTGAGCACAGAAGCGTCGTCCCATGACTGATGTGACCTCTCTCTCTCTCCTCGTACTCCTTACACCGGCTGCTTCCTTTGCCTGCCCCTCACCGTTATATCTATATTTCATACAGCGGACATCTGCGCCTACGTACTCGCCACCACCACAGATACGCACTTACGCGCCTTCCTCGCTGCTCAATGGTGCTTAGTAGAAGTCTGTGAGAAGAAGTCGTTAAACGCCGCTGATAAATCATTTGTCTGAAGCATCACTACCAGTATTCAGCATAAGTTCATGAAACCCTTAGGATTGCATCTTAGCAAAAGGGCTTTTAGCTCCATCAAGCACAAGACGGCATCAAGACATCATGTCATGTGGATAGTTATGGAAAACAGATGTGAGCGCTAGACATAAATCTGATTGCTTGACGTGGTATAGAAAAAATATAAGTTACTGTGAAATCTTCATGGAGAAGCTACTTCGGGTTTGTTGTGCTAGATTAAGCAAACAAAAACTGGCTTGTGCGCACACAAGAACAAGCACCAAAGGAGGCACAAGCAAATAGGTTTAGTGGCCAGTTGGCTGATAAGTGGTTGCATGGTTTAAATAGCAAGAAGTCTGATTCTTGCAGTTGTTTTTTTTTTTTTTTTTAATATCTGATTGATGTGAGCACATTTAAAAATAGACTGATTGTCCATACAGGGTTCCAGATTTTATCTGACTCTGATTTACAATATCTAAGTTCAACAAGATTTTGTTTTCCATTTCATGTAGATGTGGATACATTACTAATGTTTTAAAGACTGATCAAAATGCAACAGAACCGTAATTGTGAAACATTATAAGAATTTAAAATGACTGTATTCCATTTAATTTTAATATGAAGCTAGAAATAAGAATTAGAAATGGCTAGTAAATAATAGAATAGTAGAATAATTAAATAGATCCTGCATAAACAAGATCATGCACACACTGTTATAAAAAACCTAATAAGATACTTACACTGTACGTTGATGATATAGGGTATCCTGAAGTCGCTCTGTAAAGCGGGGTGTTTGACCACACATGTTAGCGTGTGGCCCTGGGCATGACGGGACGGTTGCCAGGTGTAGTGCACCTGGGTGGTAGTGGTGCCGTTGGCATCGTCCTGCATGTGGGCCTCAGACGTGCCATACAGATTCGTCTCCCAGGACACGTCTGCAGGGGGCCGAGCCCTCTCAGCGATACAGGTGGCCACTGTGGTTTCATTGCCACCATCGATCAGAGCTGAAGATCCAGCAGAGATGTACACCTTCGGCTCCACTAACACACAGAGAGAAAGAGAGAGATTTGAGTTAAATATACCACACCACTTGCGTTTAATTCTGAGCTTTAATCAGAGGAGACAAACTCACACTATTACTAGAAAGATGTATCAAGATAATGAACCGAGCTAAAGGATATCCATTCAGATGAGAGTACAAAGCTAACTAAAAGCTAATCCCCTCAGCATTAAGAATCGCTCTGGTACCACAGCCAATAAATTCATAAACTGATAAGAATGGCTGAGAATAATTAGATTTTCGTTGAGAAGAAATAAAAGACCTATTGGACTGAAAAAAAAAATTCCCTATAGTTACTACCGGCTGAGGGCGGCCTCGATTTCTCATCAGAGAGCACTAAGTGCTTTTCCAGAGAAGATGAAATTATTTGTTTTAATGGCTTATCCAGTTTACATGGCAGAAGGGGCGGGGTTTGGGTGTGTATGGTCCGTTATGAATCTAGCAGTGTTCAGGCCTGGAAAAGCTTTGCCTCCACAGTGGCTGACAGAAACTTAACATGTGTGGCGTGCTTTCCCCTTCCCTTCCACTCCTCGCAACTCAGTGCCATCAACGGTAGGAGAAAAATGGAAAAATGAACGTTTGTCCCAGGCTCCTGTGACAAGGGAGGCCCAATAAATCAAGAAGGGCTAATACAATCATATATTGAAATACACTACTGTTCAAACGTTAGGGGATTTTAAAAATCTTTTTAAAGGTTGATCAAAATGCAATAAAACAGTAATACTTTGAAACATTAATCCAATTTAAAACGGTTGTTTCTATTATAAATACCTTATTCCTGTGATGGCAAAACTAAACTGAAATTGAGATTTATACATCATCTGAAAGCTGGATAAGTCTATTATAGTTTGTTACAATGACAATATTTAGATGAGACACAACTATGTGAATATCTGAGGGCACAAATGAAGTTCTTAGAAATGCATATTACTAGTTTAGATAATTATGGTAGGAAATTCACAAAAAATCTTCACGGCTCATGATCTTTACTTAATACCTAATAATTTTTGCCAATAGTCTATAACATATTGCTGGCAATTGCTGTGTAACTGCTTTAATTTAGATCAATTTATTGCATCCTTAATAAATGAATAAAAATATTAATTTATTTTCAAATAATTAATTTCATTTTCCAAATGTAGTGCATCATAATATTTTCTGCATTTAATTTATTCATAAAGTAGCAGGCCATCATAACTCAATTACGACCATGAGGAATCAAAATGTATTCTCTGATGCACAACATTCGACAAAATATATAAATAATTGTAATTTATTGTAATATTTATGTATTCATATTGTATTTTAAAAATGTGTCATTCATACTTCCCCCACCCCTGAAAGTAATTAAAAATTGTACTTAGTTCTGAGGAAATCTGCAACATCATTTAGGGTCACAATGTGTATCATATTTGATATCACCTGATAATAAAAATTTATATTTATTATCAGTAGTCAAAGGATGTGTACCAAACAGACCCATTGATTAGTCTTTGTTTCTTCTTTTCTTGTTGAGAGTTTTTTTCTTGTCTCATCTTGTGAAGTATTAGCATTGGCAGTTGACCTTCAGAGACAACAGTAGCAGCTGTGGTTGTCGTACCTTCAACCATCCACTGTTGTGTAGTGAGTGACATGTCATGAGTGCCTGTGTGTGTGTGTGACAACTCTCGTGTGTCACTTTAAACCGCAAATTCAACCGGACCACGCAATGACATCCTTGACCCTAAAGTGCCGTGGATCCCAAAAGCAGTGGGCATCATTTCCACACTCATACACTCACACACACCCTGAACATTCCTCCTGATCTAATTATAGCTCCGGCGCGTGTTCCCCCTCCCTCGTTCCTGCTCTCTCACTTTCCATCCTCCTGCATCCCGCCCCCCTCCATCTTTCCTTTTATTAAAGCTCTCAGTCCCCATCGTCTCTGCTCTTGTTCACGTTCTGATTCCTTCAACTGCACAGCTCATTTTATCGATGACATCATCTTTTTCAATTCATCTCTTTCTGAGCTTTATAAACCTTCACTCAACTTGTGTGTCTGCATATCATTCATTCTCTAAAACAGAGTCTACACAGTATGTGTGTGGCACACCTTAAAAGCTACATCACTTCATCTGACAATTTATAGTTTAGTTATGGATTACAATTATGGCCCAATGCCATTCAAAGAGCACAATGTTCTCTCTTCTTTGCAGGAATTAAATAAAGATAACCCATTAGGGTTACTATTAGGATTGGACAAACACACAGACACACACACACACACATATACATACAGTATATAGTGACTGTGTGAGAGAGTTTATGTAGGTGTGGTGTACTGTGTATATTTATTATGTATATATGAATACACACATATAGTATATATTTTGGAAATATTTACATGTTTATATTCTTATATTTTATATTATATATTTAATGTATAAACAACATTTTCCTTAAATACAAACATGTGTTTGCATTTATATTTAGATAAATATAGCATACACAGTATACATTTACTTAACATAACATAAACTTTTATTATGAATGCAATTAACTGTTTGACAGCACTAATACATATATACTGTATACACACATGTATGTGTGTGTGTGTGTGTGTGTGTGTATATATATATATATATATATATATATATATTTTTTTTTTAAATTATTATTAATTTAATATAAAATTAATAATAAAATCAATAATGTTACATACCCACCCACATCTGATATATATAGCTTAAAATATGCCCAAAAAACCCCAAAGACACAACAGAAAGCGAAACACTTTTGGCCATGTGACATTAAAACCTTATTTTGTATTTAAATAATTAGTACTGTATAAATTATACATTGTTGTAGCAATACTAACATTCACAAATGTTGCTATAAAACAACCAGTGCATGGCATACCAACTGATTTCTGTTGAAAATAAAAATGGGATTTTATTTTCATTTCACCTTTGCTAAAGTCTATTCTTGTAGCCACTGATGACACTTCCAGGATGTTCCCTGAGTAACCTTCATCTTGAGCTTACAGAGGAAACAGCGACTCTCCTCACGCCTCCATAGAGCGATACATAATTGATATACCTAACATAAAGCACTGTGCTTGTAAACTTCTCTTGTTGTCTCTTGTACACCCAGATAACAAGAGCACACTGCTTCATCCGGCTGTATCTGTGTTTAGCAGAGCAGATGGCTCTGGGGGTTTGGTGGAGGAAGAGAGTTTAAACATCACCATGTTCTCTAAAAGAGCTGGACCATCTCCCAAAACACTGCTTTCATTCCTGCCCTGAAGTTGCTCTTAATGTTTTTCCACCCTCTCGCACACACACCGCATACTTGCCTACATACACAAATAAGCAGCTCTTTATTCGGCAGCTGTGATGTGCATCCACTCGCACGCTTTCCTTTGTTTGTCGACCGCACACATGCGAACGGTTCATCATGGCACTTTCACGTTAATACACAAGTACCACGCTATGGAGTGCATAATCTAAATTAATCAGACAGAAAAAAAACATGCCGTCTCTCGTTACCTATCACGCTGACGGTGGTGGAGGCCTGAGTGTTACCCAGCGGAAATGTGGCAACCTTGCAGGTGTATATGCCGATGTCAGCAAAACCCACGTCTTCCAGCATGATGGTGGCGTCATGCATGGAGGGCGAGCGAAAGGACAGCCGTCGCTCATATTCAGGTGGGATGAAGATACCTAAGTCGGGGTTATACACTGCCAGGGTCACCCATCCAGTGGGCAGCTTCCTCTCCCACGAGCTCTGCGTCAGGCTGAGGTTCGTGTCCACCTGCACTCGGCAGCTGAGTGTGACATTCTTTCCCAACACTGCGTTCACCTTAGGAGGGACGACCACCTGACTGCCGTACACCAGCCCTAGGAGAGAGAGAGAAATGCACACATCGTTAGGCAGGACACTTGAGCAGCTGCAGAAAAGTGCTCTTGAGGTCTTGCACCATCTCAACTGACAAATCCGTTTTTATCCTGTTCAAGCTCGGATCAATCAGATGCCAGGGTCTCTTATAGCACAGCTCCTAATTCCAAATGAGAAAAGTCAATTCCCTTTAGCTTAGATATCTGAGGAAGAACACCAGTTAGCTGGTTTAATTTGTTGTGCTGTAAAACAAGCAAATGAAATAAGTTTTATTGTGCTGGAGGGAGGCTAAAATTAGCCCTAACATTTGACTTGCTGCAAAAATACTGATTTCGAAAGTATAAAAATGGGTCAGCAACAATGCAATCAGAATGGACTGGAGAAAATCCGAAAACTAAGAAATTAAATGTGAATAAAGGAAATAAAATGTATGAAAAAAAAACAACAACAAAATATAATAATAATAACAATAATAATAATAAACTAGCCTATATATTCTACTAACCGGCCATTTGTTTTCTGAAATGCAAATTACTGTGTGTTTTGTATTTAACTACAGTATAAAAAAAAATTGTGTTTTAAAATGCAATGAAGTTTATACTCATTAAAATAGTGTGTGTATATATATATATATATATATATATATATATATATATATATATATATATATATACACACACTATT
>JAUCMS010000048.1:4885800-4906053 GCA_032357445.1 Enteromius radiatus
AAATATATTATGTAAAGAAAAACTTTTATTTTGGATGCGATTAATCGCGATTAATCATTGCCCAGCACTAATAATTAATGTATGTTTGTGATATTTAGGGCTGTGTGATATATATCATTCAAAATATTCATGCACATCTCGTCAGTAAAGCCGCTTCTTTGATCAGCGGAAATCTCCATCAGCCGTTTTCAAACAAACTATATTACATGTTTCTGAAACTGAGTGATAATTTACCATTTTTGTAGCGTATAGTGTTTAAAAGTTGTATACTATTTTTTTGTAAATAACGATTCTTGGAGTTTGTTTTACAAGAAAATACTATAAGATTTTTCAATTGAGAATTTCCAGATTATTTGAATGTATGCTTGCTCATTTTGCATTACTGTTCAATTAAAAGGACGTTTGCCAGAACAAATTTTCCACCATGTTGTGAAGTCACAGGATTTTGATGATTGTGTAAAGATATTATTGATGACATTGCATAAACAAAGAGATTATAACAGCAAAGCTTCACATTCACAAAAGTGCTATTCTTTTGTGAACGCACAAAAATAAACCTTTTTTTTTTGCTGTAAAAATCCCTGATTGTGCCATGTGACTGAAAAGCTGCAACGACACAAAGGCTAGCGCAGCAGCCCAGGTCATATTCTAATGCTGAGTCACAGTGTCTCTGTTCCTCAATCTTCTAATCAGTCAACCTCACTGAGCTGCAGTTCACAAGCCACTGTTTTCTAATGGTCAAAACAGCAATGGAAAAATAGCCGTTTCTCATCTACTACGTCAAAAACCTTAACACTCTCCTTATTCTTCCTATTGCCCCAGCGGAACAAACCAATGTTTTCATTTTACTTTGGTTGTCTTTTCCATCCTCTGAGGTTAATATCATTCCATATGCCTGGTTAAAATGAGACCAGAGTGAAAGGAATATATAGGGTGAAAAAAAGGGAAGCAGCCCAGGAGGAGAAAAAAAAAAAAAAACAAACAAACAAAAAAAAAAAACACTGGTAGATAGGTTTCAAATGCTTTTGACTAGTTCAATACGTTCTGGCAAAGGAAATTCACACTGAACAATATCATCTTTCCCAAAATCAGATGTCGCTCTAACAATAATAGCATTTTGAGAATGCAAAAAACATTTCATAAATGAATAACTCGAAATATTGGACTCGAAACATTTATACTTCTTTGATTTAGCTTTTTACACAATCAGTAACCTCTTGCTGTATGGAAAAGTCACATAGTAATGCTTCAGTAATTCTCCAAACCCATACGAGTTCCACAACAGCACATGGGTTTGGAACGACATGAAGGTGAGGAGATCGTGAGCTACTCCTTTAACTATACAACATTTAGATGTGACTCACATCAAAGCTGAGGTTGTCTGAATAAAAACCAGCCAAGCCCTTCATTTCTCATGGGCCAAATTACAGAGCACCCCATGTGCTCTCAACCCCAACGCTCCCTGCGAGACCCCCTTTTTCCACATGATAACATAAGAGGTCTCTGAACACCGATTTCCTTCCTTCTCCACTTCAAAACACTGCTAATCTCGCCATCAACTATCCCAACTTAATACTGTTCCCTGAGCTCTCAGCACACTATTCACCAAGCAGCAGCAACAGGAAGATTAATGAAACATGGCTTTAATGTGTGTTGCTAATAGGAGGAGAAATGCTTTTCTTATGGGAAAGTCCCAGTTGCTTCCGCTGTCCAGCCAACTTGTTTCCTCATTCCCTGCAACCTCTCACAGAGGCTACACACACTGGGCAATGATACACGCATTTCATTCCAAAACCTCAATGCCTATATAGGCAGCACCCTAACAGTCACAGAACCTCATAAATGACCTGGAACACTCTACAGCGGCAGCAAGTCCATGTAATACACAAATAAAGTTCCTCAGGGGAGGAGTTTGATGTTAGCATGATGCTAAGCTAACAGTGTAATAAAAAAGTGCACTAAAGTAGAGTTAAAAACTATTTCAGTAAGATTTAACTTATTCTTTCATAAGGTAGATCAGGAAAAGATCATGTAATGTTACAGTAAATCACATTTCTCTCACGTCATCCACAATCTTTCACTTATCTACACACGGAAGTCAAAGCACTTAACTCTGGGATTGCTTTCTCTGGAAAAGATTGATCTAATTAGTCATGTTTCTTTTGTAAGACCTTAAGCACACATTAAATGTATCAAAAAAGTATTAAAGTAGTAAAATATTAGCAGTTTCCTACTACTAAAGAAAAAAAGTGTTCAGAAATTTGATAGAAGCAACACAGCTTTCAATTATAAATAGTTTTCAATATTGATAAATGTTTCTTTAAAACCATATCAGAATGATTTCTAAACTTTTTTTTCTTTCCAAGAAACCTTACAAGGCAACATAATTCAGTTGCCTACACCTTCCTTTGAGCCTGGAGTGTTTTTATAACGCCTTAAAATGCTGCCTACATAGACGGCTTACAAAGATTTGAAACAAAACAGTTGTCTAAACAAGGAAGTGATGAAATGCCAAATGCTATGACAAGAGCAGTGATTTCAATACAGACTGTACAGTATTTAGATCAGACTAGTTAGGTCATACATACATAGTTCATCCAGATCTGGTATAAAGGGCCGGTTACAATCTCATGCACAAATCCCATTCTGGGATTCATTAGCATGGTGAGGACAGATCTGAATACACAAGGCAAAGCGGGTTTCTCAAGGATCCGTCTGACCACAAGTCTCTGATGGGACAGATGGACTCTTGCTTCAAAACAGACTGCTTTCAGGTCGGCCCGTCAAGTTTGCGCTACGACAGGGAGGGACTGAAGAATGAGCGGTTTGGGGGCCGATTCCATGCTCAAGCGTGGGAGACGCGAGTTCCTCGCTGTGGTAGGTGCAGCAGAGCTCCAATAAGGCCTCCTAAACAAACAGAGGTCTGAACCTATGGGAGATTTTCTAACGTCTAGGAAATTTGCCCAGCGTATCATCCTAAAAAATCCCTTTTCAGAGTCCATATCCCAGATAGGAAAACAAGAGAGAGGGTGGGTACATGCGCTTGCACACAAATTCAACTCCGCTTTGCCAATGCGGAGGATGTTGGAATACAATGCGTTTACTTGAATGATGAAAAGAGAGAGCTGAGTCTGATCTCACTCTGTTGAAGACAGCCTGTAAGGAAAGAACTGACTCAGAAGTAGGCCTATTTCTATCAACTGAACTGCGACTCTGCATTCAATTTACATAACTCACAAAAAAACAAATGCACTAATAGGAAACTATGTTTCATGTTGATACACAGTGAGTCAGATACAACAAAATAAAGAGTGTGGTCATGTTTAGTCTCCTACAAGATTCAGATTTTGCAGTAAGGGAGCCAACAATATAAAACATTTTAAAGATTCCATGTAATGTGCAGTTACACACACACACACACACACACACACACACACACAGATATCCATATATACAAGAAACTTATTTTAGTTTCAAAGCTTTAATTACACAAACCAGTTCAGATATTATTTTGGTAAAGCTGCTGATGAATCTGGGAATGTGCTGAAGTGAGCAATGCATAATAATGAGTTGACAATTATTTCCATTTTACAATACACACACTACTGTTTAAGAGTTGTAGATCAGTGGGTATCATATTGCATATGATCTGGGATTACTAAAAGAAACAGTACCATTCGACATCTTGCTTGGAGGGACAGTAAGCTAAATAAATGCTTTAAAATATTTCACATTCACATTTTTAACTGCGTTCATTATTTGTAGTGTGCCTGACATTCAATCATCACAGTAAGTTTGGTACTTTTAATCAGAAAGAAAGAAAGAAAAGTAACTCAGTAAGTCAGTTTTATCATGAGCTTTTTTAGCCGTAGAAAGATGTCAGTAAACCACACAATGTCATGTAATGTCACATTTGCGCCGTCTCAGCTGTATCTATAACTATGCAGGGCTTAATTGCATGGGATTGTAGTTTTAGTTTGTGCAACAGGTGTAAATATTTATCATAAAGCTGGACGTTGCAAAGCCCAGTGTAGGACTTAGTCCAAGCATCAACCATGTCTAGCTGGTGCAACCGGTTCCTAATCTCATCATCATCCAGTCTGTCTGGAATGACATGAAGTAGAACAAACAGACCGTAAATCCAGAAGAACTTTGGCAACGTCTCCAAGATGCTTCAAGAAACCTACCTGCATAGCTACCCAAACAATTTTGCACAAGTGCACCTATGGAAAAAGCTGATTTAAATGCAAAGGATGGTCACACTAAATGTTGATTTAATTTAGTTAACAGAAGCTAATTGATAAAGAAATATTTATGACAGCATCCTCATTACACACACACACACACGCATATATTATATTACATTACATTATATATACATGCACGCATATATTTTAAGGGTGTGTCTGAGTGTGTGTGCATGCACACAACACAAGCCTGTACTAAAGCCCAAAAGACTTTCTTTCATAAGCTCCAATTTAAAAGCACTAAGAGACTATCTAATTAAAGAGTGAGAGGAGACAGATGCACTTGGGTGGGATGCTGCAGTCATATTCTCTGCACATGGTTACAGATGAAAAACACATGAAGATAAAATAGATGAGCACTTCAATTCAAGTGAACGCCGACAGTCTTTCAATCACGAGCCCTTCACAAAATCAAAAGACTTCCGGTGCTGCAGTCTCCGAAATGAAAAAGGTTGTCTCCTGGAGGCGTCAATGGCAAAGCATTCACATCAAGGAATCAGAGGAGGAATGTTAAACCATGATCTCCAAGAACTTCAAAGTCCCTCATGTGTATGATATGACAACAATGGTATGCATGAGGAGGATGATTATGACGACAACAATATGTGAAGTCACATGCAGAGTTTCACATTTGCCTGCAATCATGAGAGAAAACATTATGCCACATCAGACCGAAGCCATTCAGTGACGTCAGCAGCGAGGAGCTCGGCAGCTTTTATAATTACAGTCGCTGTATAACGTTCCGGTGCGTTTGAAAGAAAGGGAACATAATTACAGAGATCCTCGTCTGGCGTGGCTGTCAGAATTGCGTTTCAGAGCGTGTGCATTCCAGAGTGACAAAATGAGAAAACCAGGAAGGACTCCATCAGTGGAACGCTATTAAAAAAAAAAAAAAAAAAAAAAAAAAAAGATACTGAGAAGTCTGAGTGCTCCAACCAGGCCGAACACAGATCAGGAACTGGGCTGCAATCCGGATATTTCCATGAATGATTAAAGCACGTGTCCACAGTGGAACGATTTTGGGAGAATCATTTCTAAAAAGGGTGGCTAGACTGTTATCCTCTGGTTGAACTGGGGACACGTCGTTCAAACACAACAGCAGAAAACTAGTTATAGACTAATTTTCAACCAATCTGTATATTTTGTATTATTATCTTAACTTATAAAATTTACAAACAAAATCTTATTTTAATTTGTGTAACTTCATGTACGTTTCTGTGATATTATATTACAGAGATGTACACAAAATTACATAATCTGTGTGGATTAATATTTAGTTCTATAATTTTCCATTTTGTATAATTTATTTAGAACTAGAAATATGGCATTTCAATTTAATTATAACAAGTCATAAAATTTATTTAAAATATACATTTTGTTTTGAATTTCACTTTTTATTTGCCAATAATAGATTAAAAATTAGCAATGCAAATGCATTTCTTTCAAAACATTCTTCAAATTATCCAGAAATAAACTGCTGAATTGTGATTAGCCACTGTTTTGCGATTAAAAGGCAAAGTGCAGAAGTAAGCAAGCATGTAAATAAAGCTAATATTAAATTAATTAATTAAATTCAATGTAGGCAAGTATTTAAATAATCAAATGCATTTCTTCAAAAAGACAACTAAACTATTTTAAATTAGCAAAAATAAACTGCTGAATTATTTAGCAAACTGATTCACTGTCTAAGCACAGATTCTCAGCTCTAAGTATTTATTTAGAAATAGGTCTATCTTGAATTTATAAAATCCCCATTATACAAAACTGATGGCAGCTGACTACTAGTTTTAACACACTACTTGGGATAATCCAAAGAAGATCCAAAGATGTCATACAAGACAATGATGTGAAGCAGTGATGAGTGCTGCTTGAGAGGATCAGCCAGCCAAACACAGTTCACACCCAAAAATGCTGATAAGTGAAGCAGGATATTAGAAAACTCTTGTGTAGGAAACGAGTGACCACTTCACGGTCCCAGCATGTGAAGCCTGTGAAGACTTGCTGAAAACCAGAAAAGATAAGTAAACAGCACTGCCTTCATTGTGAAACAGAACAGAAGGTTGTAACACAGCTCTGGTTTTCACTCAGCCAAAATTGACAAACACAACAATGGCTTAATCTAAAAAAAAAAAAATAAATAATCGAGATCATAATCTAACCCTAACCTGACCTCAGCATCAGGTCAAATCTACATTACGACTCCAGCTAGTGTGGAGAATGTTCTTAAATCAGACTCTAATCCGCTGCATTCCAAGCATTTTAAAACGGGCTTAAAAAGCTTTCATTGCACCTCAACCAAACACTGCACTGCCTCAAAGGAATAGTTCACCAAAAAATGCTAAATTGCTGAAAATGTAATTAGCCTCAGGCCATCCAAGATGTTGATGTGTTTGTTTCTTCTTTGGAAGAGCTTTGGTAAAATGTAGCATTACATCACTTCCTTGCAAATGGATCCTCTGCAGTGAATGGGTGCCGTCAGAATGAGAGTCCAAACAGCTGAGAAAAAAAACATCAGAAGACATCAATTCATTAACGTCTTACATGTTTGTAAAATCATCACCACAAAAAACGTTTTTCTCCAAACCATTGTTTCTGGTTAAAGTATAAGTCCTCTATCCTAAAATTGATTTCTTCATTTAAAATATTGTCTTGACTGAATCAAGATATAAAATATTGTCTTGACCGGCACCCATTCACTGCAGAAGATCCATTGATGAGCAAGTAATGCAAAGCTAAATTTCTCCTAATCTGTTCCAATGAAAAAAACAAACTCATCTACATCTAGTTCCTGAGAACTTAGAGTATTTTTTATTTTTGTCCTCAATTTTGCATGAACTATTCCTTTAAAAAGCAGCAGAATTACAAACATCTCAGTGAGTGCTTTTGTGAACCCCTTACTGGATTAGCATTAAAAAAAAAAAAAATCTTATTTCAGGGTCACTATCAAAGCCTTCAGGATATTTTAGCGATAACATCAAGTCTGTCTCAAAGACAAAGTGGGTGTTATACAGAAATCCAGTGGCTATATGATAACACGCACCATTACTAAGTGGAAGTCTAAACTGTCAGTAAATTATCAAACACACATACATACACTTAATAGGCCTCTCATTAAAACCTTCCAGGGCTGCAGGCACACACAAAGAGAGGGTTGAAATGACAACACAGCAAACACAAACAGCCTTTTGTAAGTAGCGCTGTGGGCACTCTGAGAGACCCTAGGGATTTCCATGTGTCCCGGGACAATCTGAGAAATATCTGAAACCTCCACACAATGCAGCAAACACACATAAACTGGGCCAGAAGGCATCATTCTGGAAACACTATAGAACATGAGATTAAAGATACAGAATCAAGCAGCCTTGAGAAGAGAGGAAAGGTGGGGAACTGTGGGAGAAAAAGACACCATGGCAACAAAACACTTAAGAAAAGAAACAAGTCAGGATGGATTACACTTCGCATGAAATCTACACGCTTTGTGTCATAACATCACGCAACAAAATTACTTACAGTTGTTTTGCGACGTTTAAATGATTGCTCCTGGGCAGCTTCCATGTAGAGATGCAGCTATAAGCAAACTATTACTAGGACGACTTTTGATGTTTGTACCAATGATTGTCGCTTACAAAACTCTGCACATAAACATATGTAAAATACTGCTATCATGGGAGATAATGTCCCCAAGTAGTCACTTACCACAGGGCTCTAGAGTGCTACCTAATTTCTCAGTAGTGCGACTAAACAAAATCTGAGGTCGCACCGGTGTGACCAGCCGTTCGAGGGGGGGGAATGAGAAAAGATGAAAAGAACGATTGACAACTTACTTGTTAATAATGCTAAGTTAAGGCCTGATCCTTCTGAGAACTATTAAAGCACCAACACTTTTACCTTTGTTGTAGAAATGTACTTCAAATAAAGAACTTTATGTTGACCAGATTATGACACCGTGTCTACATTGGACCAGAATGGCGCGATGCGACAAAATACAATAGACCTTTTCTGCTGTCTTCACTGGATGTGGCGCGGCGCATTCCCGAAAGAAAACTATGAAAATATAGGTGCCCCTAACTTTTGTGCTGGTGCACCTAAGAAATAAATTTTGGCGCACCAGTGCAACCAGTGGAAAATTTTAGTCTAGAGCCCTGTCTTGCACAATGCAATGTAAAGACCTCAAAACACATGCATGATTTTTTTTATTAATACACTTTGATATTTGCATCATGACCAGCTCCGGATGTATGGCTTTTCTGATGTAGTAAACATGCTCTGTAGCTCGGTATACACTGCATCGTGAAGTTACAACACTCGATAAAGAATTCAAAGACTAGTAGAAAAGCTAAAATAACATGAAGGCTTCAGCAAATGTGTTTTCATTTCACGTTTGCTTTTGGTTAGGCTATAAGGTAGGGTTTAGTGTAGGTGGCATGCTATTTTCAATCATGATAGAGCATTACACTCGCCAAGCATTTCATTTCTCTACAGAAACCAACATTATAAAATGTTGCCAGATTCATTACATTCATCTGTGTTTGATAAAACCGAACTCACATTTAGTGCCACTCACTGGCCATTTCACTTTGAAAGTGTCACAAAAACAACACAACAGCAGAAAAGTCACCACAGGCAAGTTTTTCCAATGAGACTGTTTAACTCATTGTGTTTAAACCCATAGTATTTATGCTATGACTTGCTCTCAGAATCTCTTTGGAATCATCATAAAACTCTCCAAGATGTAACCAGCAGCACAGCAAAGATCACAACAAATATCTTTGACCACTGTCTTCCACTGACAGCTGCAGAAAGTTTAATCAAGCCATAGAAAGAAATTAGAAACTACACAAATGTCACTATTAACCAAAGGCCACGGGCTCATAGAAAACACACGGCTCATCTCCCCACCCACAGAGAGACAGCTGCTTGATGAGGAGGTCACTGAAACCCGGCTGCCCTTCATGCTCCGTCAAAAAGCTGAGCCGGTCATCTCAGAGATTAATACAGCACTCAGAGATCACTGACTGTCTGTTTGTTTCTCTCTATGTTAACAACAGCACCATCGCAACACACGCACACAGACAGCATCCTAAGCTGGCCTCTCCATTATTGCTTGGGGTTAATCCTCTTTTGCAACAGAGGGACAGATGAATGAATCCCAATTCTCTACAGCACTGACATCTTATCGACCCCCTCTTGAAACGTCACAAAATTTAAATCGATCTGTGTGGGCTATTAAATCTCCCTGTGATCCTTAATTTCAGAAAAACCTGTCTATTTTTGTTCTTTTGCACAGAGCACCTCAGTTCAGGGGAGAGAAAAAAAAATAGCTGGCAGCGCTGTTTTCAGTCTTTGATGGTGCTAAGATAGCTCGTCTTGATCCTGCAGGGTACAATAGAAGAAAACTTTTTGTGGAGAGGTGCAATATGCATTAGGCTAGATAAGTACTTGTTACAGACTAAGAAAACATAACATTCAAACTTCAAAAAGAGATTTTCCTCTATTGTTATGGCTGTCAAAATTGACGTTGTGTCATTAATTACTCACCTGCATGTCAAAAAAGCTCTTGTAGCATAACTCACGGATAAACCACTGAAATCCAATGGACTATTTCAGCAATGTTCTTACTACCATTTTGTGCCTTGAATATGGTAGCTGCATTTTGCTGCTGTCTATAGGAAGCTTAAAACGTTCTTGGATTTCATTAAAAATATCTTAATTTGTAGAAGATAAATGTTATGTGTTTGGAACAATATGAGGGTGAGTAATTAATGACAGAATTTACAAAATACAGTAATACGAAATACAGTAAAATGGTAATATTGTAAAATGTTATTAGAACTTAAAAAAATCTAGCTTCTATTTTAATAAACACATTTTGAAGTACAATTTTCAGCAGTTATCATTAATATTCATTAGTCTTCAGTGTCACATTATCGTTCAGAAACATTTCTAATATGCTGATTTGGTGCTTAAGAAAAAACTTTTACTGATGTTGAAATTACAATGTGCTGCTTTATTTATTAATTTCTCTTTTTTTTGTATGGAAACCATTAATGTTTTTGCAGCTCAAGTGAACATAAAGCTCAAGTGAACATTTATTTTTTGAAATAGTAATAATTTGTAACAAAGTGTCTTCAATACCATTTTTTTTGATTAATGCGTCCTTGCTGAATAAAATAACTAATTTCTTATTAAAAAAAACCCACTTCCTAACAGTAGTGTACTGTACATGTGTAGTTCTGGGAGAGTGTTAAGGGGCGACATTGGAATCACAACTGGTACAGAAGGTGAGCTCAGTCTCCACCATGCGCCCCTGCACCGACTGGCTCTCACAAGCTCAGATGAAAGGGTCTATATAAAGAGGTCATTCATTATTCAACCCCGCTCCAAAGCAGCATGACCTGCAGCGCCAAAGTGGAGAAATCTCTACTCCAACAACCACAAAACATGCATGTTTTTCATAGGTTATTCATGAATAAACAATGACTAAAGGAAGCTGGCTAAGACATCCTAATGTGTACAATGTATTGATGCCTTAATGGCCCTGCGGACAGAACACTTTGTTGTACCTCACAGATTCCATGTCACAAGCATTACAACATTATCAACAAAATCATGTTACAGATGGAACTTCCTCGCAGACGCACCAGCGGCCCCGTCCATTCTGTCCTGATAAGAGAGAGCACTCATGGGGCCGGGTAGCAGTGATTTAAGCTCTAGAGAAATACATAGAGATTGAGAGTGTTGAAAGGATTGCATTTAACACCACTAATGCTTCAATTCCCACATCAGCTTTTAGTGCTTTTATCGATCAGAGAAGAGAGTCAAGATGACAGTCAAAGAAGAATAAGAAAGAAAAAAAAGTTGCGTGAATATTATTAGTCTCTGATATTAGTGGTTCCTGGTTATGGACTGGCATAGATTTAAGGCCCCTGGAGATGCTGATTTTTCCAGACCAGAAGGTGTGGAGTGGTTCCAGATTAGGCATGGGATCCGACACCAGTTCTCTATCGGTGGAAAAGGGTTTTTTGGCTGAGGTTGACAATTGGGTAACACAAAATATGGATATTTATATGCATGCTAAAATTCACCAACATTTTCAGGTGGTCTCAAAACAACGTAAGCATTAGTTTAAAATAGTTTTACTTCTGTGAATTAAACAGCCATTTAACATATATCAAAATTATGACACTGGCGCACTATTTTAATTGTTAAAAAAAAAGTACACAAAGTCAACACCTCAGATTTGGGACACATACATGTCTCTACTGACATTTGATACATTTAAAACTATTTACCATTCACACTTGTTGAGATGTTAGATAATACTTTAGGAAACTCAATAGTTTTCAACAAAAACATAGAATTAGTACCTCAAGCTCAGTAACGGAACACCTAAGTGTACCCTATTCATAGAAAGTACCATGATATCTATACAAAAAGTCTAGATACTGATATCACTCGACACGTGGAGAAAATCTGCCTTTAACAAAGAAAAATGCCTGGGAGAAAATTTAAAGTCCAAGTTATTAACCAACCAATTTGATTCAGGGATAAAAATGGAACACGGTGACAGAGACAGAGAGAGAAAAGCAATTAAGACGACATGAATGAGATGGAACGAAGAGCAGTTCGAGAGAGAGAGGTAGAGAAAGACCGGGAGCGAGGAAAGGAGGGAGGGTGGGATACACAGAGTGGAATGCCAGGGCTAATCCCCTGCTCCTGTGTGGTATTTTAACTGTTATTCTTTCCTCCTCTCTCTCCTCATTCCCCTGCCGCCATCACTCACTGCAGTGCAGTGAACAATCACACCATGTCTGGACAAACCTGAAGGACAGGAGACGCAGTGACCGACCTCGCTGGACACAAGGTCTTAGCGTCAGCTGGGCGTCTGGTCTGACATTTGTCTCCTTTAAGGGTTAGTACACCCAAATATGAAAATTCTGTCCTTCATTACTCACCCTCATGTTGTTTCAAACCTATACCCCAAACCGCAAGACCTTCGTTCATCTTTGGAAGTCAAATTATATATTTTTGATGAAATCTGAGAGATTTTTGACGCTGCATAGAAAGCAGTGTAACTGAAACGTTCCCCGACAAAGAATGGGACTTGTATACAAAGTTGTGGTACTTTCGAAAACTGTGGAAGACTGTCGAAAAAGTCTCTATAATAAGTATTTTCATATCTTTGTAAAATTACAGTTTGGATATCGGACGTCACTATTTTACAGATGTCCTTACTACCTTTCTGGGCCTTGAATGTGTCAGTTGCTTTGCAGTATGGAGGACCAGATAGCTCTTGGATTTAATCAAAAACATCTTAATTTGTGTTCAGAAGGTGAACAAAGGTCTTATGGATTTGGAACGACATGAGGGTGAGTAATTAATGACAGAAATTGTATTTTTGGGTACAGTATCCCTTTAAAAAGAACAGGCTGTTTATAAGCCACAAAACACTAAGAATAAGCAAAGTCCCAACCTTTTCTCCTAGACCAATAAAAATGCAAATGAAAAAAAGTTACAAAGTAAAGCTTTAAAAAAAATTCCATCTCGGTCCAAACGTTTACTGTAACATATACCTACACGTCACAGATAAAAACGGCAATTATTTTCATGCCCAAGGCCCTACAAATACCGGAGAACGACGGAATTTGCTGTGAGTGAGTGAGTGATCGATGGGGCGCGAGGACTCCGTCTCGCTCAGACAGACCGGTCACTATGGATACCGCACAACTGTGCACGAGCCGGAGTGCGGTGTTGTGGTCTGACCTCTGCCTGCATGTGTCCCCTACAGCTGCAAAATGATACACAGCTGAAGCCCGTTGCTAAAAGAAGACAACTGCTGTCTTGACAGGTGTGCTCGCAGACACCCGGACAGTCAGGGACAGAATGAGTTTGACTGTCAACGAGAATCGTGGCTGTTGGGAAATCTTGTTTAAAATTAACTGCAAGGTTGCAAGTATGACCATCTGAAAACCGCCTCAGACCAGCTAGAAACCAGGTAGCAAGCGTACATTTAACGTATTTTATTCTGTCAGCAGAGATGTGTTGGCAAGCAAAATGCAAAACCTAACAATGCAAAATGTCAAAGTTGGGTCACTTACATAAAATACATGTGATGAAGTTACCCGAAACTGAATTGCTAATCTGGCTTAGTTCAGTCCATTTTCAGATTAACTTTCGGTCAACAAACGAAGCAAATAAAAAGGAGCTCTATTTTTCTGCTTCGACCACGCTTAAAAAAACAACCAACCAAAGAGCGCAACATTTGGCGTGGATTACGAGCTGGCAAACAATGACTAGCATTCCACTGCCAACATAAATGTCAAGGGGTTACTTGGAGCATCCGATTATTCTTTAAAGAGGTGAGGTTACAAATAAATGTTTATTTATAGATAAATAAAAACAGCGACTCTTTGTTTTTCATTTTCTGCTAGGATGTTTCCATGGCAGCTGAATCTCAGTCCTCGTGCGAGATTCCTCCGTTCACACAATCAGCGTAGTTTGAGGGAAAATAGCGGACTTGGTACACTTAAGATGGCTAGATTTAGGTTCCAGGGGAGATAATTGTAAGGTATCCTAAATAAAATTCTGCTAAACCTAAGTTTTAGAAACTTTTTGTGGCACAAACGACGTTGCACTGTGACGTTTCGGAGGACTGTCCGTGAGCCTGGACGGCGTCATGTTCACGCGCTCAATACTTTCCACAGACCGCTGGATTCCCCCAAAGTTTGCCAAGGGCTTGCGCGCGCACGACACAGCAAATAAGGCATGATCAAACCTACCTGACATAAGTGACAGGATGAGCAGCGGGACTCCAACATTCAGTCCCGGGTGGATCGGGTTATTCCTGAGATAATGGGCAGTCATTGTCAGCGCCATATCACCGCCCGTGCTCTCGCTTCTCTCGTTCCCCGAAACTCTGAAAGCTCCTCAGCAACAACTCCATAGGGACAATGCTGCGTCTGGACCGTACCATTCCGCCTCTCCGTTATGGGGGTGTGTAGTCTCACCTGAAGCGCAGTCCATGCAGGCCATTATGGAATATATAATGAATAATGATACAATAATAACACATAATGGAAGATAAAAATAACAAGATGACAAAAGAAGCTGACTGATCAACAAGTTCTATATAATATGCATTTATAAATAATTAGATATTTTAATAAACATGTATAAAAATATAACAGATACATAGGCCTAGCCTATGTATTTACTAATTATTGCAGAAAATATTCATTCATGGGCTACAAATTTTTTTTTTTTTGATAATCACTTTTTCGATAATGGTTGTAAGTGGATTAGATCGCCCCCAAAACACACTTGTAGCCAATCAGCTGTTGGGGGCGTGTCCATGCATGATGATGTGTTGCATAGCATGTTCGTAAATTTGGAGGCGGGGCTAGTAAGATTGGGGTGTACATGACTGGTCATAATTTTACTATACAGATTTCCTCATAAACTGCAAATGCATTGGGCTAAATTCAGAAATCATCTTATGTCAAACATAACATATTCAAACGCATTCAATTTTTTTTTGCTAATGAACACGTAATGTTATAACAACAACAAATGGTCACATTCTCGTCAAATGTGTGAAGTAAAGTAATAAAAGAATTAAAAGAAAAGCTGGGTTTGTATTTAACACTTCTGTTACTTAGTGAAGGGATTGTCGTCGTAAGTTGTCCCACTTGTTGGTCCAGTCTCACAAATGGGCGCTAATTTTCTGTTAGCATTAGACTTAATCTCCCTGTACCCCCTGCTAATCCACTCAGCCCCCTTTTTAAGATTTCATCTAGAGTCCAGTCTGTGCCTCGAAGCCACAAGAAAACCCCTCACCCCATTGCCGTTAGCTACCTCTTGGTCTGAGTCTAATTGGGACATATAGAAATTAACAAAATAATCCTACCCAACGACAAAAGAATTGGGCGACTAATAGCTCCTCCCCATTTATGCCAGATCAGCAATCTGATGACTTTCTGTATTGTCTCAATCCAACCAGGATAAGCTTTTGCTCACTCATTTATCTGGATGGTAGGAGCTAAAGCAAAGAAAGAAGTGAAGCTGTACACCACCCCATTCCCCCCTACTGTTACTTCGATTAATTGGACAAAGAAATTAATATTTAATCTCCAGGGCATTGTTGATTACAGCATGCAAGAAAAAGACTCCAAAAAAGAGGATGATGACTGCAAACAAAAATAAAAGGAAGTATATTTACAGTAGATTTGGCCTTTGTGAAGTTGTCTAAACTATTTCCCAGGAGTTGCTATGCACCATCAACAAAGCTCACTCTGTTTCTGATATCTCCTCCATAAAAACAGCACATCAAAGACAGCGATCCCCAGACTCTCCCACACCCCTCGGAAGAGAGCATCGCGCCTCATTCCTTCAGGAGCTGTTTCTTTCAGCAGCATAAATGAACCAAACATCTCCTAGTCAACAATCTCATCCATTCAGCAGAGGTTTTGTCCATCTGCACCCAGAAGGTTCGCTTTACAAAGACTCTGGTCCATCATCATCATTCCTCTCGCTAAACCCCAAATCCTTTTTTTGTTGACTGTTTTTTTTTTTTCTAAGACAATCCATGAACCGAGCAATACATTTTCTCACTTTCTGGTCGTTAGATGCAGGCGAGTTTAGGTTTTCAATGTGAGGGATGCCTATTGGAAAATAATGTTCTGGGGAGACTCAGGAAATTTATGAACATCTTTTATTCAATGTTTTCTTCAACTGCTGTAACATGTGCCAGTGTTTCACCTTACTGTTCGGGCTGGAATTAATGGAAAAGCCAATTTTCCTGCTAACTCATTCTTTCACTATTTGTTAATTTTAAATGGTGGAAAAAAGTGAAGGAAAACTGGGCACAAGTTCTCACCTGGCAGTGAGAGAGGGACTATTTATGAGCTATTCCAAGTGATTAAAAAAATCAAAACGGACTTACTCACTGGGTGACTGACAATTTTATGATGATGAATAACTTAATTCTGATGTATATCCCACAGTTCGTCTCTAATGTGTGACAGGGGATCGCTAAAGTTTCATTTCTTCTCTATGTCTGGATGTTTGTCTCTGTATTAAAGTGAAAAGGTTCTGACTACAGTATATTCCAGACATTCCTTTAGAGGGTTCAGGTCAAATTAAAGTCTTGTATTGTAGTTTTATCTAGTCCATGGTGTTAAGATGGATATAAACATCTGTTGTGACCCTGGACCACAAAACCAGTAATAGTGGTCAATTTTGTGAAAGAATGAATATTAATAAGTTTGATATGATAGGACAATATTAGGCCGAAATAGGCTACCACTATTTGAAAATCTAGAATCCGAGGGCACAAAAATATCTAAATATTGAGAAAATTGCCTTTAAAGTTGCCCAAATTAAGTCCTTAGCATTGCATATTACTAATCAGAAATTAAGTTTTGATACATTTACGACAGGAAATTTACAAAATATCTTTATGGAACATGATCTTTACTTAATATCCTAATGGTGTTTAGTGTTAAAAAGAAAAAAACTATAATTTGACCCATATTTTAAAATTGAAACCCCAGTTATGACCTTTGACCTTTAGTCTTTCTATGAATCAAATCATTACACTACTGTCATGAAAAAAAAAACATTTTTAAAAATATGTCTAATTTACATATATTTTCATTAGTTTGCAACAAAACCCTTTAAATTAGTCACTGGGCAAGCTTCCCTCAAAGAGGTTTTGTGTCTCTAATGGTGTGATGCCATGGTAACATTCAAATGGTAATGTATCCTGAACTCGAGTGATAGCGCAGTTGATCTAGTCCTCATCTCGCTCCAGAGCATGTCTTGGAACCAGAACAAATGGACATACTTTAGAGCACTTGAAATGCAATTGCTCGAACCTGTCGTTTCAAAATCTGCAAAGTGTTTTTGTCATTTATCAAGCGTTACGTGCCTGAAAGATTTTCCTCAATCTAAACACTTTAATGTTTAGTATATTTTACTTCCTAAAAATGCAATTTTTCACCCTTGCGTTTTTTAAAAGCGGGAAGTGCACCGAGGGTGTTGCCTGCTCCAGGAATGTTGCATGAGTCCTCAAGGACCCTTAAAAGAGGAGGTTTGGTGCACTCTGTTGTACCAACACGTCCTGACTTAACTCCCTCCTTGCATAGCACACTATAGTTTATTCAAGTAAATACACTAGTATTTCACAAAGCTGCAGTTTTAAACATTTCCTAGACAAGTAACATAGAACAGCCCCCCCAGGACAATAAATCATGCGTCTAATTCCATCATATAGCATGCCAGTAACCAGCACTCCAGTTACAGGGAATGAAGGGTGTCTGATGCCGGCTGGAAGGATGGAAGAGCTGTTTATGCATTCTTGCTCTCAGTCTCATTTTTGTGTTCGACCCCATCACTCAACGTGAAGCGTTCTTTTTATTCTCATTCTTTTATTTTGGATTCAATAAACAAGTCTTTTGCTTTATAAATACTGAGTGCAAGATCAAAAACGAAATGTTTGCTGTCAGGGCCGACTATGGGCTTTGATTAGTCAGGCAAAACCCAAATTACTTCAGTGTTCAGCCAACACTGCGATGTTAGTTGTAAGCTCGGAAGTGGAATCCAGTGTCCAAATCCGTGTAGTCCTAAATGAATTTCCATCACAATGGTCGCAGAGGGCAGACAGTGATAGGATAAAACCAGACTAAGTTATATAAACCGTGGAGTAGTTTACTTTATCCCATGAAGATGTCAGAGTTTTGGGAATGATGACTGGGAAGGAACAGTGTTTTTGGACTCTTCTATTATCATCATGTCAGTTTGACCAATGTTTGGTAAAGAATAGACTAGAAATACCACTTTTTTTCATAACGGAACTAGGATTTGCCAGGAACCAGCAATAGCTAAATACATTTATATTTACAATTACATTTATATTTAGTTATTTAGCAGACAATTGTATCCAAAGCAACTTACAAATAAGTACAATAGAAGCTACCAAAGTGCTATGACAAGTCTCAGTTATCCCAAAGCAGTACACATATATAGCAAGGTTATTTATTTATACAATAAATAAAAGGAAAATAAGTAGGTAAAATAGATAAGGAATAGAGAAAGCCAGTGTTAGAGGCCTTTTGAAAAGAAAACAAAGAGTTAGAAAACAAAAAGAGTTAGATGGTCTTTATGGGTCATGTTTGATCATGATTGAAAGTTTGTTCATCTTCATCTGTTCATCATCTAGTTCTATCCTACGGTACATTTTCCACAATTTTAAATATTTTATTGATATTTTAAATTTAAGCTTAGAAGGGAAGTCTTCACAAATAACATTTTAATAGGCTGTCAGTATTAAATATATTTATCTAGTTGTACATTTTATAGAGTTTTCTAAGAATTGTGTGAAATTGTAGCTCTAAAAAACAAACAACAACAAAAAACAACAACAGCGTTTTTAATTAATAGCAAATGTAATAAATTTGTTTAAACCAAATTGTGTCTACATCAATTTTCAATTGAAAGAATAAATGAATAGTCAATGAAACAAGCATAAGTTTAACAGCACAGACGTGTTAACGCAACAGAAGTGTTCTGTATTCACGTGTCAAATGTAATTTGTCTTGTAGCGCCACCTTGTGGCTGTTCAATCATCAGTCAAGATGTTTTTTATATCTATTTTCTGCTAAATCCAGACATCATAGTCATTATTAACTTACAATCCATGAATCAAACTAAAAATATATCTGATTACATCAAAATATGAAAGGATCTAGGAATGACATATGACCTTGGCTCTTATGTGTTGACTGAAAAGCGATGAGTGAAAAGAGAAAACTCTGAATGCCACAATGGAAGACAACATCTCTGCTGACATGATGTATATGCTGCTAATGAGCCCTTCAGCCCACAACACAAGAAACAACAGGTGGCGATTAGAGGAGATAGATGAGAGTCTTCGGAAGGCTGACTCTGAAAAACCAGGCCGATGAGAGATTCATTACTGTTGCTTAGAATGGCAAGACAAATTTCAGGGGACAAACAGGAGAGAGACATGAAAATATTTAAGTGAGCCGGCAAAGTTAGGTGTAGAAGGGAAGTCTTCACAAATCTTAATATAATCTTTAAAAAAAATAGTAAAATACTTTTTTTCCCTTTATCATGGATGGCTGAGAAGAGACTGTAAATGAAAAGGAAATTTCAAATAAAATAATATTTTCTAATCATTTATATTATGAAATCAAAATCAACAAAGAACCAAATCAAATATTTTTCACTGTTTATTTAAAAATGAATAGGAAATCACAAAGGTAGCATCGTTCTGTAATCAAACTCACACATATTGCCAACACAGTAAAAAACAGATAATTTTAATTAATTAAACTGTTTTTAAACGCAACACTGAATAGTAATAGCATTTATCAATCACAAACAAATGTGTAGCCCATGATCTAGAAAGTATTTATCCCTTTTTCTTCCCTCATAGTTTTGTATTTAATATTTACAATCATTTTCTTGGCTGCACAACAGATTCTCCCACATTTCACAGCATTTGTCCTATTAATCAAACAGAAATATAATTCTGTGCTTCAGGTCTTTGAATCAAGTGCTTTAAAGCTGTCTTGATGTGACTAGTCCTCTCGTAGATATGCATCTGGGACATCTTCCTCCTCCATTGCGGTGCTGGAAGCAGTTTGAAGCCTCTCACTGTGCTCTGCTTTAGAGTTTTTGAGTTGTCTCTCAGCTTCCTGCATCTGCTGTCGAACTTGTTCCACCTTGTACTGTGTGAGCTGTAGACTGTTCTGAGCTGTCGCAGAAGCTTGGTCAGCCCCTGGAGAGCACAAGCTTAGTTAAGATATTTCTAAATAAGTGCAATTCAAAAAATGGCCACCAAGTGGCAGCAAGTGCCAAATTTCAATAGATCTACAGTCGTGGCCAAAGTTTTTGAGAATGACACAGTTAGTTTTCACAAAGTTTGCTGTTAAACTGCTTTTAGATCTTTGTTTCAGTTGTTTCTGTGATGTACTGAAATATA